>CAUYPK010019177.1:0-65162 GCA_963574355.1 Loris lydekkerianus
GGCCCGGCCTGAAACTGCCTCTACCTAGATACAGCCAATGTGGTACCATGCCATTGGCCCAACCCTGTCACACACCTCATCCCCCGCCTTCTTTCCCCGCCCCTTCCCCACGCTCTATATAAGCGGCTGCTTGACGCAATAAAGTTGAGTTCCTGCTTAAAAAAAAAGAAAAAGAAAAGAAATGAAATCAGAAAGGAAGAGCAAAGAGAGGGAAGGAGGGAAGGGAGTGGGGCTTTGGTCTGTGCCACACCTTTTGGGCACAAGACACGATTGTAAGAGGGACTTTACCTAAAAAATGCAATCAGTGTAACCTGGTTTATTGTACCCTCAATGAATCCCCAACAATAAAAAATAAAGAAATTAAAAAAAAAAAAATCTAGCAAAGTCATTCTCTGAACTTCTCTTTCCCTTCTCCCTGAAGCAGGTCATAAAACCCTCATATGAAAATGTCCTCACCTTTCCATAAGGAAAGGAACACCATTACCTCTGAAGACACCAGGACACAGGAGAATAAGAACAAATAGACCTTATTGAGTCCTCTCCAACCTTTAGTTTTTACTTTTAGATCATGCCTCATTTGTCCAGGCATGCTTCTATGGGACTCCCCACCTCTTTATCAAACCTAAAGATAAAAATACAGCTGACCCTTGAATAATTCAGGGCTTATTTCAGATGACTTATTCCATTGCCCAGACAGTTAAAAACCCACATGCATTTGACTCCCCCAAAATATAGCCTGTTGACTGAAATGTTACCAATATAATCAACACTTACAGGCATCCCAAAAGTCACCCCTAAAGTCGGCATACATCAGGAAGATGAGCTATTAGAGCTAAATGTACCCTGACTTACAAAATATTCATTATAAATTGTTTTTTAAGATTTTCTTTTTTTTTTGAGACAGAGTCTCACTTATTAACCCTCAGTAGAGTGCTGTGGCATCACAGCTCACAGCAACCTCCAAATTCTTGGGCTTAGGCGATTCTCTTGCCTCAGCCTCCCGAATAGATGGGACTACAAGAGCCCGCCACAACGCCTGGCTATTTTTTTTGTTGCAGTTTAGACAGGCCTGGGTTTGAAACCACTACCCTCAGTATATGGGGCTGGCACCCTACCCACTGAGCCACAGGTGCCGCCCCAGTGGTCTAAGGCACCAGACTCAAGCAGTTCTGCTTTCTTTATAAATTTTTATAGAGGTGGCCAACATGTAAAGAATATTTTGTAAATATTTTGTAAATTTTTTTTGTAAAATTATGCCATGAATATTTTATAAACAAAGGCACATTTAGTGTCAATTTCCCATTTTCCTTAAGTATGGTGACTTTAGGGGCAACTTTCAGCATATTTTGTATTTTTTTATATGTTATATGCATTATATGATCTATTCTTACAATAGACTAAGATAGAAAAAAGATAGTCATTAGAAAAAGAAAATACATTTACTATTTAATAGGTGTAAGTGGGTCATGATAAAGGTCTTTGTCCTTACTATCTTCACAGTAGGCTGAGGAGGAAGAGTAAGAGGAGGGGTTGGTTATCTTGTTTATGGGGTGGCAGAAGTCAAGGAAAGTTTACATATGAAAGAATCTGTAGAGTTCAAACTCATGTTGTTCAACTGTACATGTTTCCCTGTACCTTTGGGTCTCTATTTCCAAAAGCTCCATGTCATGTAAAGTTTACATTAAACAAAGTGTGTTGAACTAACCTTGCATTCTAATCCAAATATAAATATGAAAGAAAATGCTCAAGCTTTCTGTCTTCCCCTAAAGGTAATGACTACATGAATCTTCCCTTTAAAAAGATCCACAGGGCTGAGGGGGGTGACTCACCTATAATCATAGTACCCTGGGAGGCCGAGGCGGGTGGATTACCTTAGCTCAAGATCAGATGGAACAAGAACTAGATCCCTACTTTAGGAAAAAAAAAAAAAAAAAAATCCAGGCCTTGCAGCAGGTTCCTATAGTCCCAGCTATGCAGGGGGCTGAGGCAAGAGGATCACTTGAGCCCAGGAATTTGAGGTTGCTGTGACCTGCGATGCCACAGCACTCTACCCAGTGTGAAAAAGTGAAAATCTGTCTAAAATAAATAAACAAACAAACTTACATCAGCAAAGGGAAAGTGGAAAAATCAGGAATTCAATATGGAAAAGGTCATCACAGAAATTAACAAGTAGTAAAAGAAAATTAGAAAATAGACACAGAATGAGCAAATGTTTAGAATTGGATCTCTTTCACTTTATATTTACATCCATTTTCAGAAGCCCTCTTAACATTACTGGATTAATTTTTCAGAAATTTCTTAACTTTGCTTTCAAATTAATTCATTCTCTCTGGTTAAATAGTACTGCTGAGCGCACTGTGTGAGACACTGATTTGGGACTGTAGGGAATCAGAAACCTCCTGATGAATCCCTCACTGAAGCATGTATCCTGCTTCCTCAACACTTGCACAATTCCAGTTTTATATTTACTGGACAGTTAATTTGAAAATACATGTCTTTACAACGAAATCATGAGTTGAAAGACTATTTTAATTTGTCATTTTCTCTCTAGCATCTCCAATATGATCTGACCCAAGTAGGCTTTCAGTGTATATGTGATGAATGAATGAACAATAATAGCAGATGTGATGATAACGAAATACTTTGCCCTAATCCTACTGAAGACCACAGTCAAGAATAATGACATATAGATCATATATTGATTTATGTCTTATGGTATTTGCAGATCACACAAATTAGACAGTAATACATGGGATAGGCTGGCATAGCAACGTTGGAGTTATTGCCCTCTGTCACTCTAATGTAGATAAACCAGTTTCATTTCTAAAAATGTTATCTTCAAACTTAAATCCTATTGATTGTTTTACAATATTTAAGCTTACCTTTTATATTTATTGTGTATGTGCTAATTAACTCGTTAATGTTCCTAAAATAAAACAAAGTATTAGTAGGCCCAGCACCTGTGGCACAGTGGTTATGGTGCCAGTCACATACACCAAGGCTGGTGGGTTCAAAACCGGCTTGGTCCAGCTAAACAATGACGACTGCAACAAAATAGCCGCACATTGTGGGGGGTATCTGTAGTCCCAGCTCCTTGGGAAGCTGAAGCAAGAGAATTGCTTAAGCCCAAGAGTTAGAGGTTGCTGTGAGCTATAATGCCACAGCACTCTACTGAGGGTGGCATAGTGAGACTCTGTCTCAAAAAAAAAAAAAGAGTATTAATATAAATTATGATGTGATTTTATTCATTTTTAGACAAGTGGTTCTCAACCTTCCTAATGCCTCCTAATGCCGTGACCCTTTAATACAATTCCGCATGTTGTGGTGACCCCCTAATCATAAAATTGTTTTCATTGCTACTTCATAACTGTAATTTTGCTACTGTTATGAATTGTAATATAAATATCTGATGTGCAGGATGTATTTTCATTGTTACAAAGGGGTCACGCCCCACAGGTTGAGAACCACTGTTTTAGATCTATACTTTCCATCTATTTATCTAGACTCCTTCCTTGTTGTTCCTTTCTTAGTTTCTTATGCAATGTCTCCAAAAGATCCTAAAATATTTATGCCCATAAGAATAATTTCCAATTAATTTTGGCATGACAAATGATGATTTCAGAAATGCACTAAAAGCGTAAATTAAATTTAAAAGGAGTAATTGTATCTTACATGTTTGTGCTACTTTAAAAACAACCTTTCACTTTAAAAATTATTTGTGTTATGATGAATTATTAAACAACAGTTTGGAAGGTAAAAGAAAGACTAGACTAATCAATAGATTATCTTCCTGAGTGTAGAGATGAATGTTGTATGATCAAAGGAAGTTTTTGATGATATGATTTAGCGTCTGCTGAGAGACGCTGTGGTGTATAATAGAATCTGCACAAAATGGGCGTTGTTCAGCATCTCCCATTAGCTAATGGTGTGACCTTGGTCAAACAATTCTGACCCTCAGTTTATTCATCAGTAAGTGCAGAGGCTGGATCAATAAACTTTAAATTCTAAGCTCCAGTTTTCTACGGTGGTCCCAACAGTTACTACTCTAGTGCTGATGCTCTTGCAAATTTTCGAATGGTTAATTTAAATGCATTCTGAATAGTTTACAAGGTTAATAATAACTACAACAAAGAGAGACAATAGCAAGGAAGAACAGTCTTTTTGTTTTAAGGTGTTTTAACTGACTTTGTGGGAATTAAATATGTAGATTCGGTATGTTAGAGTCTAAGAGATTAAAAATAGTTTATTATTGTTGGAAAAGGCTTAATGCATTGAACAGCTTGAGTTTTAGAGTTTATACTGGTTAATATTTCTATATAAAAATGTATTTTGAAGAAAAGAAATGAATCATTACAAAATGTCAAGAAAAGAAATGAATCATTACAAAAGCAAAGGTGGGGATCAGGGGAATAAGAAAAGGAGGTAATCAATAAAGGATAATAATTCTTTTTGCTCTTAAAAGCTTTTAGATAATTGGTGAGAAGCAGAGGACCTAATAAATGATGGTGCATTACAATAGTTTGGTTCCTCCCCATTGCCTTTTCCCTCACTTCATCCCTTCAGAGGTCATTTTCCTGAATTACAAATACCTAACAAGGATTTACCCAGTGGATCAGATTATGTATAATTTTCACAAACCTTTAACAACATTGCACCCTATCGTACTTGTGTGTGTGTGTGTATGTATACATACATGCATATATACATTTGTAAAATTTACACTTTTATACACTCTAAAAAATAAATGGCACTTTCAGCACTTATCCCAGGCTCAATTTTGCCATAAATCATATCAGTAGACATATTTTGACTTTGTTTTAACAAACAAATGTCATGCTGTGTGTTATACATTGATTTCAATCAGTATATTTTTTGTTGCTACTTACAAAATTGAAAAGTTGGTTATATGCAATGTTACAGCTTTAATCTGTGAATAAATAAGGCTGATGATGCATAAAAGCCTTAATCATCCTTATCTACACTTGACTGGGACCTGCCTATGCCTCACACTTGTCTTTCATCAGCTAAGGAAACAATTACCCTTCTTTCAGTCAACATATCTAAATTATTTTTAATGATGGGTAGATTTTCTTTGCTCTTTCAAGTTGAAAATAAATAAACATAAAATGTATATAAGAGAAAGATACAGCTCAGAGGTGCCTGGCTCTCCTCTGTCTTTGCTCCCTTGCACTCCTCCCAATTCCCGATCTCCGATGAAGTGGGTAAGTGTAATCAAATCTTTCATCTTCTCCAAGTTATCACTGCTGCTCTTGCAGATGCAAATTCCCAATGTTTGGATTTTGTGCAAAGGGTTTGCTGAATTTATATTTTGGACAAATATCAGATAAGCAAGTAGCAAAGTCAAAATTTAATGCAAACTAAGCCCAAATCCAAATATCACATTATAGAATGGATTGCTGGAAAAGAAGAAAAGAATTGAAACATTATTTAAAGATTATTTCCCCCAAAATCTAAATGTTAATATTTTTAGGTTCAGCATAATGGTGTACTGATTTCTTATCATACTTCATAACTTCTCCCCTCCTGCAGTTAGTTTATTCTAAATTTATAAAATCATATGGATGCTCAAATATCATACTCATTGTTGCTATATCAACCTTGGTTTTCGAAAATGTTAAATTTTACTCATAATACAATGATTAAATAAGGCAAGCAGTACAGTATCTCAACTTGTTTTGAGATTATTTCCAGATTCACATTTCATTTTTAGTTAAGGCAATTAGTAAATGCAATTATGTAAATTAAATGTTTCTGTGGGGGCAAGACACGATTGTAAGAGGGACTTTACCTAACAAATGCAATCAGTGTAACCTGGTTTCTTATACTCTCAATGAATCCTCAACAACAACAACAACAACAAAAAAAAAAAAAAAATAGTGCATGCAGTTATAAAAATTGAATCTGAGTGAATCGGGGATCACTTAGCATATTATATAAACAAAATTTTAAAAGACACATGATTATTGCATTTTGAGGTGAGTGAAAGAAACAAAGTATTTTCATCTAACTTTGTCAGTGGGCACTGTAGATTATAATCCTAAAATTAATTGATTAAACTCCTGTTTTCTCCTGGAGCACATGACCAAGACAGAGAACTACCTCCGCACAAGCTGTACAACTTGAAGACTGGTAAAAATAAATTTTTGTTGAAGTAACTGACAAATTAGTTTTTTTTAATTATTAACAAGAATACTTACTGAATATCTTCACTAAATTAACATGATTGTCCTGATATTTTCATTTATAACTATGCATACCTGCTGCTTTACAAAATCGTTTAGGGAAATAACCTTTAAACTCTGGATATAGGTATATGGCAAGAGAACAATGTATTTGGCAAGCAAAATGTAAGAGAAATAACATTTCTTAATTTCCACCTGTATCTTAACTTGTATGACATACACATTTTGCTCAATATTTTTCTTAAGGTTGAATGATTAGTAGGGTCTTCATAGCAGGTATCATAGGAAATATTTGCACGTTAAAAGAAAACCATTTTGTTTTCCTCTACAGCTGGTTTTGCAAACTACCTTCTCTGCGATCAATCCTTGAATGCTATTAAGTATTTATTATTTGAAAAGTACATAATTTAGACATTTCTTAATTTTTATTTCAGTAAATAAAAAATACATTTAAAAAAATTCTATTTTACCTTGTTGGAACATCTTGTATAAACAAATGACAAGGTAGTGATAAAGCCTCTCTATCTGGCTGAAGGAAATGAAGAAAATACCCAAAATCTTTCTACTTATTCTGACCAGTAATCCTGTCACATGTCACTTTAATTTCAATGTATTTGTTTTTTGGGTTCTATAACTTTATGTGATGTATCTGACAATCACTAGTTCTCATCGATGTTGACTATCTGTAGATTTTTGAAAGTGGCAACGGGTACTTAGGTAACCAAAGTATAGAACTTGTTTGGTGAATCTTCATCTTTCTGGACAACCATGGATGGGTACAGTAGGGGACATTCCTTATGCCTTTGACCCACACAGCTTTGTGGGCCTGATATGGATACGCACATCTAGAGTCCCTATCTCTTTTATGGTAAATTCTGGGATTTCTTTGAGTGACAGAAGACACCCTTCTTGAAGCCAACTCCATGGATGCACTTGTGAATGTTGCTGGGGTATTCTTGATGGCAGAATGACCCTTCTTCTTTCCACCTTTCTTTGTGGGAACCATTCTGCCAGGCCCAAATTGGAAAGCTTTAATCACTTTTCTAAACATACAACTACAAAATTAGAAAAAAATTCAAGATGTTGATTTTTAAATTAATCGTAACCACAACTGTGTTTGTTTTATTGTCTATGACAAGTATATAACAATTACTAAATTTCCATGCCATAATAATTCGTTAAAGTGATTCTACATTGTTATTTTTGTGAGATCAAGAAATACATTGATACTACAATAAACTAAAATTAAATATATATTTTCTATGATATAAAATATATCATATTTTCTATGATATATATTATAGATATATAATAGAAAGTAAACAACAATACTGATTCTCCCAATCCCTGAACATGGTTCCTGTCCATTTACTTGGTCTTTAATTTTCTTGGGGGCTACTTTTGTTGTTTTCAGTGTAGGAGCCTCATCTGTCTTTTGGTAAATATATTCAAATGCATTTTATGCATTTTGACATTACTGTAAAGGAATTTTACAAATGGTATTTTCTTATTATTGCTGATATACAGAAACACTACGGATTTTTGCATATCGACTTTGTACTTCTTGGCCTTTCTAAATTCAGTTATTAATTATTGAAGTTATTTTGCAGATTCATCAGGTTTTTCTGCATAAATAATCCTGTCGACTGCTAATAAAAGTGGTTTTACATCTTTGAAAAAAAGAAATTAAGGCAGAATCTGAATTTATTGGATCTGATGGCAGTTTATTAGTCACAGAGTCATTGATCATTCCAAAGCACCGCAACTAAAGTAATGCGGGTGTCAGTATTTGGCATATAGTATGTTTGTATCAAACACTGAGTCTGAATACAAACTTTAATAATGCCGCAAGATACCCAATCTTAGCTTTCTCCACTCCAGGCCAGTGTCAAGGTGCATCCCCATTCTTGTGAAGAAATGTTATTGAGATAATCTTCTGGCCATCTTCTCCCAAATTGGGAAAATGATTTTAAGCAATTGAGTACTTTACTTTCATCTTACCTTAAGACATCCTGATATTACCAATACATTTTAAAGCTCTTTAAGGTGCTTCCCTTTAACCTTTCTAATGCCTTGACCTTCCCTTGGTCTTCCTACCTTGTCTGTTTCCTGGATCCTTGGAATTAGTATCAGAAATAGTTTATAGGGAAAAAAACATCAATCTGCATATTACGTTCAATAATAAGATTTTGCAGCATGCAGTAGTTTTGTGAGGCAGGACTTTACTGAAGGAGAATTGTCGATTCTCATGCTTTAACATGTTAAGAACCCACCTTGGCTTGCTTATAAACCTAAGGATTTATATAAGGAAAGTTTACATAGCTGGGAATTGAAATAAGAAAGAAAATCTTGGTGATTTCCAGCCAACCAAAATTAAAAAAAAAAAAAAAAAAGAGGGAATGAAAATACAGGCATGAAGCAGCCAAATGTATCTAAATTCAAACTTGGTGAGGGGAATGTTTATGAGATAACTTAGTGGGGAGGGTGGTTATGCCTCCAACCTGGGGCACAGTCACATCAACTCAGTGGTCTGTCTCAGGTGGTCCTGAGATGCCATTTTCCTCAGAAACTTTAGTTGCCATAAGACTCATCTGAGATGTAGCTAAAAGTGTTGCAGAAAGAAACCCTACATTGAGAGATGCTGAGGAAACTGCCTGAGCCGTGGTTACATGGACATAGCAGAAAGATCTCAGGATGTTTCATGGAGGAACTAAAGGTTGAGATAACCCTGAGACAGCCATGGAACATCCCTGGGCCTGATGAAGTCAAGGGATCACTAGTTGTTCCAATCATGGAGTTTGGTAAAGAATCCAGTGGTGCAAGCAGCATCCACATGGATGAAGGATTGTTCTGGGAGGACAGAAGAAGCTAAAAACATTTCATCATGGGACTTTGGTACTTTCCTGCTGCTGTGAAGCACCAAATTTCTTGTGCTAGTGCACAAGCACCAAACTGTGATTTGGGGAAAAGAAGCACAAGTGAGCAAATTGTTCCAGAGTTTGATTTATTTTCATCCCAAAGGGACTGAACGGTACTTTAAAAAAAAAAAAATGTTTAAATTATTGATTATAACTAAGTGAAGGGAAAAGAAACAAAAAGGTAGTGAAAGAGAAGGGGAATAGAAAACAAAGGAGAAAAGAGGAAAGTAAAAGGAAACTTCAAAAATTGGGAAATAATAACTGTATATAATGCAGGGTATAATTTGATTTTTTAATATACATATACATTGTGGGATGATTAAATCAAGATAACTACTGTATTTATTACCTTGTCTACGTACCATTTTTTTCCTGTAGTGAGAACATTTAACATCTACCTTTTTAAAAAACAATTTTGAAATGTACAATATCCAAATATACAATGCATTATTATTGACTGCAGTCATCATGCTGTTAAACAGAGTTAAGAAATAACCCCTGGCTTGGGAGAATATATTTGTAAACCACACATACGACAACCCGATTAAAAATGGGCAAAGGACCTGAACAGGCATTTCTCAAAAGAAGACATGAATGGCCAATATATATATGAAAAAATGCTCCAGATATCTAATTATCACAGATACAAATTAAAACTACATTGAGATAATACCTCATACATGTTAGAATGGCTATTACCAAATAGAAAACTTTAAGTTTTAATTTTTTTCTGGCCTCCGATGTTACAATTTATTTTTTTTTAATTTATTTCTTGATATTGCAAAAAATCTATAAGTGTCTTCCAGGGTATAGACAACACTGAAAAAAAAGAGAGAAACCTATATTATTATGCTGGGGTTCTTATTTGATTTGGAAAGATTGAAACTAGAAGTGATAACATCAGGAAAAAGGGATATAAGAAGGTCATTTCCTATGGCTGGAAAAGGAAAATAATGATTCAGAATGAGAGCCCCTGGTTCTGATGATCTCTCTACTTCCAAAAGCATCTATTGAGAACAGTCAGCTTTCTTTTAGCCTCAAAACAAAGTCCCTTCTTGCTGTTAATAATTAATGGCCAACAATATGGAAGGAAGAAAGTTTCCATTCCCATCACTGTAGGAACCCTTCTCTTAGCATCCCACGCTAAAGTATGGGTTCTCCTTAGAAACATTACTTCATGGTACGTTTAGGTTGTCCACACCATTGTGGATATGGAGAACTAAATACCAGGTAAAAACTGTTTCCAGGAAAAAAAAATATTTTCTAAGCCTATCTGAATTAATGAATGGCATCGAAAGGCTATTTTTAAGTGGCCGCCTGTCTGCTTTTACTATGTTAGAGTAATAGTTGCAGTTTGAAAGATCTATTCATTCATGTCCTTTGGAGCAATGCTGTTGATTTCAAATGCCTCTAGCAAGTTGGAAAAGTCACTGCTCTCAGATGAGAAAAGCAGAAAAGGTCAATTAAGTAACAGTCTATTCTGGGCTAGCAAGAATCCCTTCTCAGACTATGTAAAACTATGGATTCAATTTTAAGAGCTCAAAGGTTTTAAAAACAATTCTTTATTATTAATTAGTTATACAAGTATTTATTTTTAAGTCTACTTTTTCCTGAAACTTCCCCTCATTCTGTGGATTGTTGCTTGAACTCAGATCCTTATTATCCTGAATTATTATACCAATCTCTTAGGACTTCTTTTCTAATATTCTGCTTCTAACACATGGCATTTTCTAGGCCAGGCTTCTTAAAGTGCAGGAAATTGATACCAGTTCTGTGTTCGAAGTTTTATTCTGTTTTGTTTGTTTATCAAATATCTTTCTCCTGCTGAATCTATGAAGTACTAACTTCTTCATCAGACATACACAGCTGCCCTGATATGTTCTACATGCACTTTTCAGTCTGGTTCCTACTGTCTACTTTTGTACATCTTCCTTTTGGAAAAATTGGATATGTTCATGTTCCCCTTAACACATTCTCCACAATCCCATGTCAGACTTCACGTTGTTCACTTTGTTTCTTGTGAAATAGCCTGACCCTCCAACCTCTCCCACTCTCAACCCCATGCATTCTAGGTGCCTATATTCTGCTCCTTTTGCAAGACCTTGCTCAAAAGCCATCTCAGCTATATTCTATCCACTTGTACTTAACCATATACTCTCTTATGCACTACCTCAGGTTATGTCTTTTTTTTTTTTTTGAATTCCAATAAACTTTTGAAATAACCTTTCTGTCTTCAAACCAAATGGCAAAACTTCAATTCTAGTTAAATCTAACACTTCCTCTGTTCATTCCATTAAAACATGCGGCTGAACATAGAATATATGTAATATGAACATATATCTACACAAATGAGCATAAAAACCTTCAGTGATACCAACTTGTCAACTATGACATCCACGATCTTCTAGGTTTCCACAGCATATTTCTACCCTCTGCTCATTGCATCCTCTCCAATCCTCAGCTACTGGTCTTAGTTCCATATTATGGAGGAAAGAGAGGCCCTAAGAGGAACACTTCCACAGCCTCATGAGACGTCATTTAGCCTCCATCCTGCTTCTCAGGCACATAATTCTTCCCTCCCTTGTTGTACCACAGATGAACTACCCTTGCTCCTATTCAGAGTAGCGTTTCGACTTGAGTGCCAAAACTCATCCTTTCTTGGCTATTTATATATCCTCTCTTGCCCATAAGAGATTTAGGACTTTTCCTGTAGTATATAATTTCCATCAATCTAAAAACAGAGTGGCATTATTTTATTTTAATGGAAAAAAGAAAGGCTTTCTGGAGTTCTATAGAACAGGGGCAACCACCTCTATGTGCATTTCTCCACACATCCTTGAAGAACTCATATAGAACAGGAGGAAGCACAGAGGATCTCACACACTACCTATACCTGAAAGTTAATAGGAGACATCAATTACATAAAACTAACATCCAAAAATGAGTAGAGCCAGATCTGGAAGCCACCCTGGGGCTTAGAGTGAGAAGGCAGAGGAAAGGAGATGGTAGTGAAGACTAACGATGGCAGAAAACAAAATACCAGAGAGAGAAAGAGTCACACACCTAATAGATGATACCAAGCAGCATCACAACACAGACTGCTAGGGAATCATAGTGAAAGAACATAAAGGAGTACAAGGTCGACGAGCATAGTTTTGAGAAAGTACAGCTTCTGGAGGAGGAGATTGGTGCTGGTGGGAAGAACGGAACAGGTGGTGGGAAGTAAACAAAATGGAAACAAAACAGAACCACAAACTCAGAGGACCTACCCATCTTCCTCCTTTGTAATGAAAAGAGCTATCCATGAAAACAAAACAAAACAAACAAACAACAACAACAACAAAAACCCTGCCCTTCACCATACCAAAGGAAGAGAGCATTCTGGAACTAAAAACCTTGTAAACTCTCATAACCAAATTCCTCATAGTTACCTATTATTCCTATTCTGTGATTGCTGTTCCTCCCAAAAGGAACAGGAATTAAAAAGAAAAAAAGAGTCCATATATAATTCAGTAAAAAAAAAAAAAAAAAAAAAAAAAAAGCAGAAAATTAGAATAAGTTTTTTCCTCTGATAAAACTACTCCCATTCAAATAAACAAAATATACAAATATACAAAATGAAGAGAAAAACAAAAGAAACATAAAATCAGATGACATAAAGAAAAAAATTACAAAATTATAACATTTTATGTGTATTACCGAAACCACAAAGTAATACAACTGAGTTTTGTTAGAGTAAATTATTCATACTAAACATCGTGACCATAACTCACTTATTAAAAGAAACATTTTAAAATTGACTTACAAAGTAAAACTCAGAATACACTAAGTATGTGAGACAAACCTAAAATGATGTCATTCTAAAAAGCTAAAAAATAAGGAATTTATTCTAAAAAGCTAAAAAAAGGAATGGGAGATGAATCAGAAAAAGTAAATAATCAGGAAGGATGGGTTACAATTCTAGTGTCAAGCAAAGTAGAATAGGACAAAAGTTACTAAAAGGGATACTTGATAAAGCTAAAGACTACAATACACATTGAAGATATTATGAATATGTATACACCAACCAGCAGAATAACTAACTTTATGAAATAATACCTATAAGTGAAGCAAAAGAAACAGACAGAAAAACACTGTATATAGAAGAGTTTAGCACACCATATTCCATACAATAGAAATCAAGTAGAAATCAAGTAGAAAAAAGAAAAATGTTAAAGAAGACTTAAACAATATGACCTTATAAAAATATATAGGGAATAGAAAAAGTGCTTTAACCTCAAGGGCATAATACATAGTCTCTTAACTCACCCAAATTTCTACCAAGTTGACAAAAGTTATGTATCTCTCGCTCCTGGAATTTTTTTTTAAATTCTCTTTGTTAGTATATAGGAGAAAGAGAAATTAGGAAACAAAATTTCAGATTTCTTAAAAATATTGATAATGAAAACACCTGCACATCAGACACTATCAGCTAGAATTAGAGCACTAATCAGAAAATGTATAGCATCATTTACTTATATACATAATAATCAGAGGAAAATAAATGAATTACATTCTCAAAACAAAAGTTGAAGAAAAAGTAAACCTATTAAAAAAGAAATAAGAAAAAAATACTTAATGGAGGAAAATTTAATGAATTTTTAAGGAGAAAACAGTGAAACAAATCAATAAATGAAAATAAGAAATGATAAGAAATCATAATAATTACTAATCAAGTGAAAATATAAAATAAAACATAGGAATATATAAAGTGTAAGTGGCAATAAAGACTACAACAAAATATTAAAAATTAAGTGACTCTTTGCCCAATTCTATGCAAACAAATTTGTAAACCTAAATGAAATGGATAACAGTATATGGAAATATATCTAAATTTATCTGAGTAGAAATATAGAGGTCCAAAAACATGATCATTTCAATTATACAGTAGTATTTTTGAATAATTCTGAAGAAACCATAACAGTAAAAAAAAAACAGTGAAACAATCACTTTGCGGTATAGGAAATTAATACGCAGAAATCAATAGCCTTACATTTTCAGTATGTAAAATTAATATACAGAAATAAATTGACTTTACATTTATAAAAATATCCAATAAGGAAATATAATAAAAGACTAAACTTATTACAATATCAGCAGTAAAGATACAATATTTATGAATAACAAATTATTAAGAAATGCACAAAACCTATATGAGAAAAGATTTAAAGCATTATTGAAAGCCACAAGTAAACTTGTAAAAATGGAATGATATCCTTGTTATTATTTAGAAAGAGTCAAGATCATCAGTCCTTGTACTGCATGGTCATTTTTCATGTGAATCTTGGATAAACCTGCTACTTACAGGAGCAAGGAAGATTAGTGATGAATCATACTACAGGTATCTTTTACAGACTACCAATTTTCTGACATTTGTATATATTGTTAAAACAGTTGTAGCTCATTTATTTTTAATGCTGTATAGGCTTCCATTGTATAAATTTTCCACAATGTATTACATTTACCCATTATACTGTAGATAGAAGGTTAGAAGATTTCTAAAGTGAGGCTATTTTAAGAAAGTGGCCATGATCACTATTGTCTATTTGTTTAGTTGAAGATATCTATACATATTTTTTGAGCTCTAAGAATGGAATTGCTGGATTAAAGAACATTTATACGTTTAGCTTTTAGCCGATACCGTGAAAAGATTTTGCAAAATGATAGTACAAAGTTATACTTCCACCTGCAGATGTATGAAAGTTCTGATAGCCTGATCTTCAGAAACTATTGGCATGTTGTCTTTTTCATTTTAGACATTTTTTGTGGGTATGTGGCAGAATCGCATTGTGGTTTTAATTTGTATTTTTTTGTTGACTACAGAAGTTACCGGCCCTTAGAAAAAACCTTTAAATGATGAGCATGCTCACGTCTTTAGACTCTTTCTTTTTTATTTATTTATTTATTTATTTATTTTATTAAGTCAAATACACATAGATCATGAATACATTTATGCATATGTGGATACCATAGACTCTCTTTCTATTAGATTGCTCTTTGCTTATTTATTTGAATATTTTTTTTTTTGTACATATTCTGAATATGATACTTTGTGAGATACGTGGATTGCAAATGTCTTCTGTCACTCTGTGGGCTGGCTTTTCACTCTCTTAGTTGTTTCTTTTCATCAAAAGTCCTTAATCTTAAATACTTTAATTTATGAAGGTGTTCCTTTACAGTTAGCATTTCTGTATTCAGTTCAAGCTACCTTTCACTACTCAAAGCTAATGAAGATATTTTCTCATGTTTTCTTTTACAGTATATATTGTTTTCCCTTTCACTTCTAAATATAAAATCCACTTGGACTTATTTTTTGTGAGGGTGTGAAGTAGAATTATAGATTCATTGCTTTTTTTTTTAATGGATCTTCAATTTTCCTCAAACCTGTCAGTTCATTTTTCCATTAAAAAATCTTAATGCATGTATTCTACTTGGGGGGAACATTATGGGAAAGGGTGCAAAATTTACTCAACATTTCATTATTCTATTCTAATGTCTTTAAGTTGAAATAGCATTTTGATTATATATGCCATGTATTTTAGAGATAACACTTTTGAGCTATGAATATTTGTATTTCAGCAATTCCTCAGGACCCACAGTAGTGTGAGTAACTAGTATTTCATCAATATAGGGTCACTCATTAAAAGAAAGATCCAAAGGAATAGAATGAAACAAACCCAATTTCCAGCTTTGAGATTTCCAAATAGATTTCTTTGACTCTCTAGTAGTATCTCAAAATGCGAGGCTTTGTATTTAGACAAAAATCTCTGTTTTCAAGTTTACAAATCCTAAGTAATAAGTATGATTATCCTTACTGAGGGGTAATGGTAAGTTTGTCTATTCTAGCAAGTCAATGTTAAGAAGTAAAAGAATTAGTTGAAAATATAGACATTCTCAAGCTTGTCAATGTTTGGCAAAGTATAGAGATTATAAAATATACTTCAGATTTGGTTAAATGTTGAAAAAAGAGATTTCTACCTTGTTTCTGGACCTCTGGATTTACCAGCCTCAGAGTTGTACCCAATCATACAATGTTATGGAGTCAGTAAGAAATGAGAGACTAGACAATTTATCCAAAGAAGGACCTACGAAAACCACTACCACTCCCAAACCTTTCTTTCTCACAGATGATTGAGCATCACAGGGCAACATGGCATGTAAGGGTGTCAGAGAGGCCTGGTGATTCCAAAGGGAGCTAGTGATCCAAAAGAAGGCGAGCGTGTAGAACAATAAGCAGAATTTATAACTGGTTTCTGTAATTAGTCTATGTGTATTTCACAGACACAGTACAAAAATAAGATGGATTTCAAGAGATCACTCTGTATTCATCTTAGTGCATGCTAATGGCAGAGGCAAAATGTCCATAACCAAAATATTCCCATCATTTCTTTATTGGGCTGAATTGCCCTTCCTCCTTCATGCATTGAAGTGTTAGCTGTTAACCCCTAATACACAGACTATGATTGTATTTGGATATAGGGCCTTTAAAGAAGTAATTTGGGTAAAACAGGTTACATGGGTGGTCCCTAATGCAATATGGCAGGTGTCTTTATAGGAAGGAGATTAGGGCATGCACACACACTCTCACACACACACACACACACACACACACACACACAGAAAGACCATGTGAGGATACTCTGCATAAACCAACAACAAAAGCTTTAGGAAAAATAGAAAAAATTTACATCTTTTACTACTACTTTGCCAACTGGCCCTTGGTTAGATTCATTCAAGAGGAGAAACTGGCAAGATCAGCAATCAGGAAAAACAGTAACACTTTATGCTTCTGGCTCTCACAATAAGGAAAGTGTGAGCAGTTCCTAATAGTTACAGGTGGAGGAATAATGGGGCCAAAGTATTTCTTATTCCCACATTATAGAGATAATATCTTTTGACATACCAATCCTGAGCTGCTCATTTTAACAGATCCAGTATGTACTGGGACATCATATCCAACAGTACAGCAAATGGTAGACTTGGAAATTTCTAGCCTTGAAGTATTAATGGCATCAAATCTCTGATTATCATTTGATTTTTATCATTTATACACCAGCTATATGCAATAGAAAAGGTATTTTTAGATACATAATGCTGAATCAATAAGAAGGCTAGAAGATTGTCATTTTGATAAAGCTGTTGCTGTTACGTAAAGCTATTAATAATACACCATGCAATATATCATTTAGCAACATAGGGAAACTGGGAGGAGAAAATAAGCACTAAGATTAGGAGATTGTTCATTTTCTATGTGGTAGACAGAGGAATGGAATCAAGTGGAAACAATGATAACTTTGAAAGTACTGGCAGTGTTCTAATTCTTAAGATGGATAGTGTATTCTGGAGTATGGTTTCCATTTTTTATGTCTGTGTATGTCATTTTCCCTACTTCAGATGTTACATAAGAAAAGTAAGTTTTAGAAAAAAAAGCTTTTATTTTGGTTGGCGCCTATAGCTCAAAGGAGTAGGGCGCCAGCCCCATATGCTGGAGGTGGTGGGTTCAAGCCCAGCCCTAGCCAAAAACTGAAAAGAAAAAAAAAAAAAAAAAGAAAAAGAAAAAGGTTTTTATTTTCCGCTCAAGTTTAGGGTCAAAATAAAAAAAATCCCATTATGTAAATAAACTATAATATATATCTGAGTCTATTTTCTATAACTCTAATTTTTATTATTTATTTAATTATCTATCTACCAAAAAATACCTTATAGTTTTCAAAATCATGATTTTGTGATGTTTCAGTATCTACGATGGGCAGGTATTCACTATCTATTGACCTTGCTCATGAAATGAATGATACCACACTTACAACATTGACTTTTGTTATTATGGACGACTTATCTTTTATTCTTAACTAATAAACTATTAATTTATTTATATACAGTAGAACCTGCATAGATGACTACCTCCCTACAATAACTACCTCAGGTTGACCTAATTTTCATACACTGTGGATTCACCACGTGTTGACCACCTCTGTATATTAACTGTTTTGTGTTACAGTTTCTGGGGTGGTTAACTTACAGAAGTTCTATATTTTAAATGGTCATGCTTTTTAATTATTACCTGAATTTTACATGTTATTATTTTATTTAAGTTCTCACCAAAACTGAATGGAAAATACAGAGTTCCCATGTACAAGCTGCCCCCCCCCATACACTTCCCCGCTACTGATATATCCACTCCACAATGGTACATTCATTACAATTGATGAAACTACACTGACACAGCATTGTCATTCCAACTCCATCTTAACATTAGGGTGTACTTTTGGCATTGCACATTCTATAGGTTTTGACAAATGTATAGATCTATGTATCCACCACCTACAAATTCATTTTACTGCCCTAAAATTGTTTTATGCTTTGATTATGCATCCTTCCTTCCCCCCAACCCTTGGGAATCACTGAACTGTCTCCACAGTTTTGCCTTTTAAAGAATGTCATACAATTAGAATCACACATCATATATGATAAGTTTCACCCACTTTTTCTATAGCTTGGTAGTTCATTTATTTTAAGTGTTGAAAAAATATTCCATTGTCTAGATGTAACACAATGTACATCTGTTAAAAAGATTTTTTGTGGCCATTCATTTGTATCTTATTTGGATAAATATCTAGTTGTGCAATAGCTGGATCTTATGCTTAGTTTATAAGAAACCACTAAGCTATTTTCCAAAGTGTGTACACCATATTGCATTACCACCAGCAACACAAGGAGTTAGAGTTGCTCCATATCCTCTCTTTCATTTGGTGTTGTCAGTGTTTTGAGATAGTGGCATCTCATTGTTATTTTAATGTTCAATTCCTTAATGATATAAAGTTAAAAATATTTTCATATGTTTGACCTCTTTGGTGAGGTCTCTGTTTAGGTCTGGCCTACTTTTTGAACAGATTGTTCATTTCCTTATGGCTAAGTATTAAGAGTTGTTTGTATATCTTGGATAATTATTCCTTTATCAGATATGTCTTTTGAAAAAATTTTCCCCCATAAATAAATCCATCTTCCCAATTCTTTTTTTTTTTTTGTTCCAATTTTCTCATATACTTTAATGTTAATCTCAACATATACTTTTTTTTTTCTATTTCTGCATAACTAATGATACACAGCAGCTTGGGAATGACCTACCTAAATCCCCTACTCAGGGTCTCACAGGCTGCAATGATGGTGTTTTCTTTTTTTTTTTTTTCTCCATATACACTGATTTATTATTAATTTAAATATTCATTTGCAGAGAATCACTTTATAATGTCTGTTAATTCTAAGACGATGCAGTCATTATTCTTTTTTTTTTTAAGCAGGAACTCAACTTTTTTGCGTCAAGCAGCCGCTTATATGGAGCGTGGGGAAGAGGCGGGGAAAGAAGGCGGGGGATGAGGTCTGTGACAGGGTTGGGCCAATGGCATGGTACCACGTTGGCTGTATCTAGGTAGAGGCAGTTGCAGGCCCGGCTGAGTTGCTGAGTTGCTGAGTTGCTGAGTCATTGCTACGTGGAAGGAGCTCGATGGATCTACTTCTTGTCAGGCTTGGGAAGTTGCACTAGGCCTCAGACACATGGCAGGGCCCAACAGCAGAGTTGAAGTCACCTTTTTGGGGTGTATTTTCACTTTGCAGCTGGCTGCTAATGCTAGCCTGTTTACAGAGTGTTTCACCACTTTATGATGGAAGGTCAATGCTATAAAGTTGTGGCTTTGTGTTGCCTGTGAATAAAACTCAACCACGTTCAGAGCTGCCAGGTGTTTACAGTGAAATGGAACCTTCATTTTTCTTTCTTTTTAGGCCCTTGATTCTCACAGCCTTCCAACCACCCACTTTTCCCCAGTGGTAAATTTGGAGGCAATTTCAAATTCAGAAAGACGACAGTCAATCCCTGAATTTAGGAAGGGAATCATTTCTTTATATGCTTACTTTGCATTTCAAGTCGGCCAGAAAGGAAGCCCTAGCACATTTGAAAATATCTTGGGAGTTACACAAACGTATGCAAGGCATCTCGGATTTATCTTTGGCATCTCCGCCACTTATTTAGAAGCTGCGCACAAACAGAGTCTGTCTAGTCCCATGTAGCCCTTCCATCGCAGGAGGAATCCATCATGGTGCTTCTGTTTAACATGCAGACTTCATGCAAGGACAAATTTCATGCAGTTACACTTTTATAACCTTCAGTTTACAGTTGAGCACTACGTTTTTTTAGTGCTGACTAGAAAATCAGACTGGATGAATCTGGGAATACAGCTTCACAATGTGCATAATCCTGGCTTGCAACTGAGGAAAATCAATGAGGGGAAGCATTGATCTCCTTGCAGAGTGAAAATGCAGTTAGCTCAGAAACACTCTGCCTGGGATTTTGTTATTCAAGTCATTCAACCGCACAACATGTTTTCAAACCAAGCTCTTATCATGCTGCAGCTCTCGAGATCCAGCTTAGCTCTGCTTACACATGCATAGAAACCGTGTCTTGTAGGAAGGGCGAAAACTCTGCATTGCCACAGTTCAGCCTCTGTGTTTGGTCAAGGTCAAATAGCCTTCACATCAGTGACATTTCACTATGTCCCCGAGTAAACTCCTGCAGGAAGGTGAGCGTATGAATCCCTTCGGGAAAATATTATTTTCAGCAATGAGGAATTTGATGTTTGCCTGGGCTTCCTTTTCGCATTAAAGAAGTAACTGAACACGCAAACAGGAAATATATTACGTTACCTAATACAGCATATATAAAAATATACATTGCCATGTCTTATACTTGTTAGTGAAAATATTTTTACAACATAGCACCTCCCAAGCGCAGAAAATAAGTCAAAGCTTTTAAAAGAGATTGCAGATGATTCATTTAAGGCTGTCATAATAGAGAGTTTTCTTTAATGAAAATTTATGTCATTTTTCCTGACTCAGTGGAATAAATTTATAACCGAAAGATGGAAGGTGCTGATATATTCAGTAATAAACACACATGATTCTTGACAAAACACAGAAGCTTGACCAAGTGAGGTATGAAATGACATCATTTGAATGTACCTTTTCTAAGATTTTCTACATTAAAACTGTCCTAAATGTACTAGAAATGAAACTGGTGCTATCTGGCAATGAAACATAGCCCCTGCAGATCACATGCCCCCAGCACACACAGACAGTGAGAGATGTCCCAGCAAACTACCACCAGACAGATTCAGATTGAAATAACAAATTCGTTTTTAAAGTAACTTGAAACCGGGACCGTCTGAGTAAGAGGGAAACAAAGCTAGTAGCTCTAGCTCCTTAGAGGGCTTTTAAATGAAGACAGATGTAAGAAATATGACTCGGGCAGGATAACCAGGATAAACTCATCAAGAGGCTGACTGTGGTGACCCCTGCCTTTGAGAGGCTGAGGCAGGAGGATTGCTTAAGGATGGGAGTTTGAAACCAACCTGGGCAACAACCCATCTCTACAAAAATAGAAAAATTGCTGGGCATGGTGGTATGTGCCTGTAGTCCCAGCTATCCAGGAGGCTAACGCAGGAGGGTTGCTTAAGCCCAGGAGTTTGAGGTTGCAGTGAGCTATGATCATGCCATTGTACTCTAGCCTAGGTGACAGAGCTAGCCTCTGTCTCAAAAAATAAACTAATTGATTAATTAAAAAATTCAAGAAAGGAGAGAAAATGAGAGATCCATATGTATATGTATTTATATGTGTAAATATATATGTGCATATTTATATACAGAATAAATGTGAGTATATGTAATTTTATAGTCCTGGAACATGAAGTAAGAAGTCATGATAAACAAAGGATAGGGACTCAAATTAGTATTGATGGGAAAAGAATTCTTTCTGACATAGTCAAGATAATCACACAGGTGAATGTGGTTCAAAAGACAACACTTTTCTAAATACATAATAATGAAAAGAAGTATTCCTGGTGGGAGTGTGGGCGGTTTGATGTGGGGGTGCATGGGTAGGGGAGAGGACTGGCGTCTCTTCTTGGTGCTCACTGAGGCTCATCAGGGACTGCACTGCACAGCTTAGAACATGAGCCGGTCAGAGACCTGTGGTCCTATGTCAGCATTCTCCAGGGTTACAAGCATGGGGAGAGGGTGGCTTTTTATGGCCTTTAATGTAAAAAGTGATGTTCTATGATTCTTGCTTTGCCAACAATCTCACTTAGAACATCAAACAAAATCTTAAGAGTGGTTACTCAGTACTGTATCAGTCAGGACAGAGATGTCATATAGCAACTTGAACAAGGAAAGTTGAATATGAAGAAGTACTAATTATAAAAGGAATAGGACTAATGAGGTATTGGTTAATAAGTATTAAGTAAAGAAAGTAGGAATAGCAGATACAATAGCATACATCAATATAATATGATATGATAATAATATAATATGATATAATACATGCTAGTCACTATACTCCAATAGCTGAGGTGGAGAAATCAAGGAAGAGTTCCTAGGGATGAGACCTAGATATTGTTGGAGAGGGCATGACCATGGCTCAATAAATGATAGAAAATTTGCTACTGAACTTGCAGGAAATCCATCCTCTCGGATGCCAGAGAAAGCTGTTCATGGGAAGGGTCCCACTAGAGGTACTCCAGTGCAAAATCCCCATAAGTGGGCACCTGAAGAAGTTACAGGGACCAGCTACTGGGCCATGTGCGAGCACCTCAGGACACCAGTGTTACAGAAGCCACCCAGGCTGTAGCAGCCAGAGGCTGAAGAAAAAGCCCATGCTCAGGAGCATGAGGAACAAGGATGTCTGGACTGAGAGGGAAGCTCATCTCCTCTGTAGGTGGGTCCAGCTCTCTCTCCTAACGAAGCTTAGCATCATTTTCCTTTGCCTATTGACAAAGGGAAAATATTTAAAGGGCCCAGATCCATTTTCAAAAAGCTGGCAAAAAAGATTGATTTTTTTTTTTTTTGGATTTGAGAGGCAATAAATCCATAACTGGCACAAGCATACATTTAGAAACGTAATTCTGTGAATTGAAAATTTGAACGCATTAAGGGTTTTTGTGTAGTGAGATGATTCTTATAGTGTGTGTTGGTTTTCGTTCTCTGTTACATCTTCATTAGATAACTATGCAAAGGAACAGTTTGCATGGTAGCTGTATGGGCAGGACACACCATCTAACTTACAAAGTATAAAGTAGTCCTCTTACATCATTATATCATAGTCTTGATGTTACACCACAGATAATGAAGAAAACAGTATTAGTAATGGTTCCTTCTCATTCCTTATTTTTTTGAGACAGAGTCTACTCTGTTGCCCTGGATAGAGTGCAGTGGCATCATACAGCTCACCACAACCTCTAACTCCCCAGCTCAAGTGATCCTCCTGCCTCAGCCTCTCAGAGTGCTAGGATTACAGGTGTGAGCCATCATGCTTAGCCAATGGTTCCTTTTTAGATTTTTATGTATTGCACAGTTAATACACATAGATGAATGAATGACCTAGTGTCAAGCCAACTTAATTTTCCTTTTTATAAAATTGCTGTAAAGCCAATGTTCTTCATTTATTTTTTCCTGTTAGCCTAGTAGGATGGCATGTTGGTTTACCAGGGCTGCCATAACAACGCACTACCAACAAGGTGACTTAGACCACAGAGATCTATTTTCTCAAAATTCTGGGGGTTAGAAGTTCAAGTTTAAGGTGTTGGCTGAGGCTTTTCTCCTGGGTTTGTATATGGCTGTCACCTTATGTCTTTATAGGGTGTCTGTATGTATCTGTGTCCAATTTTCCTCTTCTTCTAAGGAGATGGCCAACACGCAGAGAATATTCTGTAAATATTTTGTAAATAAAGGTACATTTAGGTACAATTTACCATGTTTTATAGGTATGGTGACTTTTGGGGCACCCTGTATATTTTGGAATAATTATATTTTTGTAATTCAATGATCCAATATTAATTGTTTTTATCATCCCCAAACCTTTTTGTTCCTTTTCAGGGTGATAACATCTGTATTACTACAATAGGTTGATAACTTAAAATATTAACTTTTAATCCACGAATAGAGAGCTGGAACTCATTCAACAATCATTGTAATCCACTGAAAATAGTATAAAAATGTGAGCACTTAATGAGCTCCCTTCCTTCTTGCCCAACCCACTCCAATGAATCTGATAGGATGCCAGGGTAAGCACAGACTTCAAAAGAGGTTAGGGTCAGCTTTGCAGGACCCAGAGAAAGGAGAGCAAAAGCCCCAGTAAACACAAAGGCCATCAAGTCTGAATACACATTTCTTTGACTGAGTCTACAAAGCGTGAGTATTGCGACAATGATTAGTTTTGGCTTAGGATTGTTTTGTCAGTCCTATCTAGTGAGATGGGCCATTTAAATGGCTGTATTTGATTTAGCTAGCATCAAACAGTTACAATCATGTTAACCATACTATGTGCATACACTTTTTTCCAGCAAAGTTCAAACAGAATTCTTGTTCAAAATCGCGGCTAAATGACCAGATGATTTGGACTAGAAAACATTATGTTTATGTATCCTCGTCTGCCTTGAACATCTTGTCCATTGTGGTTTTATTATTTCTTTTTTAATCACACTGGTGGTGATTTAAAACAGTCCAAATTTGATACTTTTCTTTGTAGTACTTTTCAAATAGAAGCTGAGATTATCAGAGTCTGCGATAGGCAATGAAGACTCTGAATCATAAAAAGTAAACTTTACGTTGACGAAAGATAAGCATTCTCCTTGGTCAGTATGCCAGTTCTCCAAAAACAATGTCAACAGTCTAGCTGGGATTGTGTGGGGCTTGGGTCAGTGTGGGGTCCTGGAGGGGTCAGTAGGCAACCACCAAACAGAATGATTTCATCCCTTAACAATATCTGAAAGAAGGCTTCACCATTTCACACGCAAAGTAATGAAATGAACACTAAAACCACACAGTGTGGACTAAAATAAAAATTGACTCAAATGTATTTTGTTCATTTCACATTACACATTTAATTCTTTTCAACTCCTTAGTTTAGCAACTCTACTTGTAAAGAACAACTTTACAGTTAGATTAAGGGAACTGTCCTTGAGTGAGTTGTGCTAACGATTGCTGCAATTGTGATTCTTGTGCCCAGAAAGATAGGTTCCATGTATAAGTCCCTGAATAATCAGGTTGACAAAAAATAGTCTCTGCTGCTGCTGACTCAAAAAGAGCAGAGATTATTAAGGTGGGTAGAAAGTAAAAAAGCTAAAATGAGACCATTTGCTGTGCTTGTCTTGCAGAATAATGTCTAACAGGAAAGTGTCGTATATAAACATTTACACTATTATGCAACACATGTGCTCCTGAAAAATTTCATGGTCTGAAAAATTGTGCGTTGAAAATAATCAGGCCCATTGGCAACATAGAGCTGGATCAGGTCATTCAAACATGCAACTTTCTTGGTAAAGTACCAAGAACACATAATAATCCTAATACAAATACTGTTAAAAAGACATTCTGAATTCCTGAAAAATAAATAAGTGTAGGCTTTTCTCTTTTTTAAAAAAATGGTGTATGCTTGATGGAAGAGGGTATAAAGAAGAACTGTGGTTGCCAAGATATAGAGATAAGGACAAAGTGCACATGTAAAGAACTCTGTTCTGTAGTGATCTGCTGCATTCAGTTCCCATTACTTGGTGACACAAAACATCAATGTGCCAAGAAAAGTCACGTGTGAACTGACTGGACCTGCATGTTGTATTTGCAACACTTTTTTTATTTATAATTGCATGTGAGTTTATTCCCAATGGAGAAACACACGTGGTACCAGAACAGACTTTATTTCATTTATAAGTCTTTGTAGTTATTTATATAATCATTTATTTATTGGAATTATTGCCTTTTGAATACATTTTACTAAATTTATCTAAAAAGTTCGCTTTCTTTTCATTCACTTTTGAGATCATTATGCCTCCAGTTTCCTTTTGTTTTGTTTGTTTTTTGCTTGCCTATGGCTTTCTTCTCAACTTCTCTAGTTTGTTCCAGGCTGAAGTTTTCAGGTAAATTTGCTCTTTGTCTTTTCTCCTTTTATTATTATTTTTTGTCTTTGTGTCTTCTTCTGTGTTAATCATCCCTGTTCTTTAAAAAAATTTTTTTTTTCTTAGAGACAAAATGCCAGGCTGGAATGCAGTGGTGCAGTCATAGCTCACTATAATTTCGAAGTCCTGGGCTCAAGTGATTTTCCTTCCTCAGCCTTCTGAATAGCTATAGGTGGTTGCTACCATGCCTAGCTAATTAAAATTTTCTTTTTTTTAGAGACAGAGTCTTGCTTTGTTTCCCAGGCTGGTCTCAAACTCTTGGCCTCAAGCAATCCTCCCACCTTGCTCCCCAAGTGCTAGGGTTACAGGTGTGAGCCACCACACCCCGCCCATCCTTGTTGTTAATATATCTGTTTTGATAATAAAATGTCTCAAATAAATATATTTTAAGTATAGTGCAAAAGCAAACAATATATACATTTTTAAAAGTTGATTCTTGCAAACATTCCCTATGTGACATATAACCAGGGCACGTTTTCCACCATCTTGTTTTCTGTTCTGTACACACAAAGACAGCACTCACAGTTGTGTGGATTCATCTTCCAGGGCTGCCATAACATGTTACCATGAATTTGGCAACTTAAAACAATAGAAATTTATTCTCTGTCAGTTTTGGAGGCCAGAAGTCTCAGACCGAATTTTTGTAAGTTAATTACTTCTGGAGGTTTGAGGAGAATCAGTTCCTGGTTCTCTCCATGTTTATAAAGTCTTCTGGCGATCTTCGGCAGTAGACACATCTCTTGGCCTGTAGACATCACTTTGATCTCTGCCTTTGTCTTCACATCAGCTTCTCCTCTGCGTGCGTGTCTTCCTTACTTCTCTACCATTTAATTAAAAGGACATTAGTCGTTTAATTTATGTCTCACTCTAACCTAGGAAGTCCTTATCTGGAGGTCCTTAATTTAACTGTATCTGCAAAGATCTGTTTTCCAAATAATGCTACATTCTAAGATTCTTCTAGGAGACATAACTTTAAAAATGTTTATGTTTTTAAATTGTGGGAAGTGTACAATATAGTGTTGTTAACTATAGGCACAGTGTGACGAACCCATTCATCATGTACAACTCAAACTTTACATCCTTTGAAAAGCTATGCCCCACTGCCCTCTCCCATCTAGAGATAACTTTTTGAAGAAAACCTTCAACCCACTTCGATACAGTTCAAGCAATTTTTCTTGTTAGCCATGGAATGGTGACAATGGATTTTATTTCATTCTTTCTTCAAATGGGTGGCTTGGTTAGGTCTGTGGTCAGTAGCTGGGGTGAATTTGCTTAAAATAACTTATTCTTATAGAATCTATGACCTTGGTTGTATTAATTGAATGTCCCAGGAGAAAAGTTCTCTGATGAGACAGGCAAGTTCTCTAGGAAAAAATTACTCAAAGTACCCAAAAGTGTTAATTTTGGCTTTCCTTCACAGACAATATAACAAGTTACTGTCTTCACACTAACCAAACTGTGGCACCATTCATAAATTATATCAATTCTGATAGTGGGAAGGTGAAATTTACTTGCTGGGAAAAATACAAATGTATAGTTTGTTCCCTACACTCTAATTTCTATCTGTAGCAAGAGAAGATGATTGCCCCTCCCACCCCCCAGCCCCCCACAGACTGTACTTTGACTGAATACCCAAAGTGATTTCCAAGCAACTTACTAGGTGTAGATTTAGTAAATAACAATTAAGAACAATGAATTTATTTCCTTTATTTCTTCCTTTTAGTCCACTCCAGACTCTGTTTTGAACCTTTCATTTTTGCTCCCTTAATTAAGAAAAATGACCTACATTTTTTTCTCCATAATGTACCATTCCTTCCTCCTTGTAAGGGCATCTTGGCATGCAAAACTATTGTTTTTCTTTTCACTGATCTTTCCTCAGCCAAGGAACATGAATTCCAATTATTTTATCTACTAAGAAATGGGAAGCTTAAATCAGTATCTTTTCCCATAGGGCTACACGAGGCTTTCCGATCATGAGAGGGAAGGAAGTCATGACTGTAGTCACTGAGTTTGCAGAGACAGCCAGGATTTTACTATCATTCCTGTTAGTTTCTGCTGTTCTTAGAAAATAACACCAGGGCTTCTCGTGAGGTATAGATGACCCTTAGTGCACCTGAGCTAGTGTCAAACATCTAGTTTTCTCTGGTGTGTCCTGTGTGTTCACCTATAAATTGCTATTCAAAGGCCCACAGGGCAGGCTTCCAGGTCCAAAATGTATGCATTCTGCAGTTTGACCCTTCAAGGTGCTATAAAAACATAAATACATTTCTTTAGAGAAAATTCTCTGCTATAGAACCGTCCCTTGAAGCCCTCCAATTTGCTCTGTGATTCCTGCTGAGATATGCATTACATCATGGTCTATTTTCGGCTTTTTACATGAATCAAAACCTATCCCATTTATTAAACAGCTTCCTGCAGCTCAGGCATTTGAAATGCAGAGTGCCAGCAAGCGCTGCCAAACGCCATGAAGGACAGAGTCATGGGCTAGACTGGAGTCATGTACAAATTGAATTTCAAGTGACTGAGCAGCCTCTTTATCTCTTGGTGACACAAGCAGCGGCTGTAGCAATGTTCTTAAGGAAATGAAACCCAGAGCCATGGTTCAATCCTGGGGTGATTGCCACGGCCCTGCCCAGCAGTCTTTCCGGAACTGCTGATGAGTGTGACCTTTGCAAAAATGCACAAAGCCTTGATTTCTGCACAGTTAACCTTTACAAGCCGGAACCCCTCTGTGAAATCTACCCACACCAGAGAGAAGCTTCAGAATCAAAACAGACACATACACGTTTTATGAAAGAGTAACTACAGACACGCACGTGCACACACGTATCCTCAGAGGATGAAGACATTGAATGCATTTTCAATTATTCTCTCAACTGTGTGTGTGTGTGTGTGTGTGTTTTTTTTTTTTTTTTTTTTAAGATTTGCACTTGTCTTCCTCCAGAGTAGGAAAGTGCTAGTATTCAGTGCAGTGTCAACCCTGTACTTAAAATCATTTGCTACACTTCAGGACAGCCTTGATCGAAATTAGTGGTGGGAATGGAAATTACAGACATGGAGTATTTGCTAAGAGTCACTGAGACCATTTGCTTAAATAACGACCAAGTGCATGTGTTGAGAAGAAGGGGTGGGTTTTAAATTGATAGCCTGGATTTCCACCGCTGATCAAACCAAGAAAACTATTTTGATTCAATAGCACATCTCAAAAGTGTTCTTTATTCCCAATGTACTAAATATTCATGTAAGGATGGGGAGCTCAGAGTTTTGTTGCAGTGTCTATAGCATTGATTTAGGTAGCATTGATTGTTCAGAAAAAGTAAGTAAAACTACTTAATCTAGTCCTCTTTTAATATCTAGTTCTAGTAGTATAGTAATATTTTTGTATAGTACTTTTCTCTTGACTAAGTTTTATGTCATTTGCCTAACAAGCTTATGAAGTAATTAGAAGGGAGTATTATTATTGATGAGAAAAGTAAAGTCCAAAGAGGTTAAAGAGCATGTCAAAGGTCAACACAGTAAATCACCAGTAACCCTGGAATGTTAACTTCTCTTTTCTGTGATTTTGATGAACAATGTAAGATATGGCCATAGGGATGTGGGGAAACCAGTCACTTCAAAAGACACTTGGATTTATCTTTATAGAGTCTCAATCTGCAGCTTGGTGTTTACCATATCCAGTTTACAATCCTTGTCAAAGTACAGGAAGCCCCTGAACTGCAAAACACTCAGCTTAGAAGTGACCCAGCCATCCACACACCTGCCTCCTGGCGGGGTCTACTCTCAACTGACCAACTGTTGGGAAATGGGGGGGGGGGGAGAGGGAAGGACAGAAGAACAACCTCCAGAGACGTCGTTCATCATTCACTTGCCCCCTAGGACCAGTTACTGAGATTCACAGCCCCCTTTTCAGTCCTTATGTTTGAGGCACTGTACTAAGTGCTGGGAATATAGATCCAGGATCTGTCTGCAAATATCTCCAAGAGAAGCCTGGGCATGAAGAATAGTGTGGGAAGAGCACAGGACAAATTAGGACATTGTGTCTGGGAAGATTATTTCTGGCTAAAGCAACCAGGGAAGGCTTTGTTCTCAGTGATGAGGCCGTGATGGATGACCTGGACTCAGTGAAAGTTCTAGTTTTCAGAAGTCAGGCCAATGTCTTATTACCCGCTTGGTTCTAATTTTAGGTCCCAAAGGTTTTTGTGCGGTGTTCTAGGGATCTAACTGCTTTCATAAAATGGGGTTAAGTACATAAAGCAATGGACATAGTAATATAACTAATTCTACTAGTGTGTTCCAAGCCCTTCTCTAGACCAGGTTTATATTAACCCTAATTTTTTTTTTTTTTTTCAATGAACTGTATTGTACAAAATAGATACTACAGGGTCAATTTACAGCTGAGGAAACTCAAGTTCAGAAAGACGGAGCTGCTTGCTTGCCTTCACTAATAAGTGGGATATTCAAGCAGTTACCTTCCAGCAAGCAAACTGACAAGCAGATGGATAATGTTCAGACAATTTATAACCTGAGTAGATAACACAAACTTGCTGGTTACATAGGTAGATATAGCTCATAGAATCTTCCACTAAAAAACTATTTTGAGAAGGTGAACTACTGTCCATGTATTTGACCCCTTTTTAAAACTTGTGAACATAACACAAACCTTTCCAAAATACCTTTTCTATTCTACAAGACAATGTCACTTTTATTTTGGCTAAGTATCATTTCTCTTCTCTTATCTAGTCAACGTGGGGACAGCTGTGCCAAAGACAGGGTATACCTTAAGTTAAAAATAAAAAGAAGGAAAAGGCTTTATGTAAATGTGAAGGCTGACTTTGTCTGAATGAGAAGTAATTATTATCTTTTTTGTTTTGCCCTGTCAACTCTGGCTTCTGTCTTCAGAGGCACCTGAGTCCTCAGTGTATTAATTGTTCCGACTTTTGGTTCTGAGAAAGGAGATTCCTTCTTAAAGCCTGACCCTGCTTTGCCTTTGCTGCTTTAAATTTGGGCCCCTAAGGAATCAGTATGAGCAACTTTCTTTGAGCCTTCAAAGTAAAGCCAAACGCTTGGTCCTCAGCAGGAAAGTGACTTTAATTAATTCTGGAGGACCTTTCCATTGAAAAGCAAAACTCTGCCCTGCCCCAGGCTTTTTAGAAGGTCAGGTTGTACCTTTTCCCTCTTACTGTTAAGAAGCAGATAGTGTCTCTCACACAGGTCTCTCCCTTCTGTGTTCTTGGGGAGAGGGTGCTTTTTAATAAAGGAAAAACAAAATAAAACAAGCCAGCAAAAACCCCAGTTCATAGCCAATTAATTTCTGGATTCTAATAGGAACTAAGCTGAAGTATAAAATCTTCCATCACAATAAAATATGACTAAAGACCTCATCAATACTCATTTAGCAAATGCTTTGTATGGGACCATCTTTTTCTAATACTTAGGAATTCCATTATTTCTTATTTCAGTGAACATGCTAGGGAAAAAAAAATTAAGTGAAATGGGATTAGATTTGCCATTTGTCATTTACACAGAGTAGAATTCCAGCCTGACATGTGGGCACTCATACCAGGGGCTTAATGCTTTTAGTAATTATAAGGATCATGTAGAGTATGTTGATTGGTGGGGAAAAAAATCTTTATTAACTGCTCAGAAATAGTTAATTCTTCATTAGTCAGAGCACTGCACTAGAGGCTGCTGCCTGTGAACCATGGATTAGAGTTTATGATAGTAATAACCTCCCTGAAAAAACATTTGTTACTATACTTAATGACCAGATTTTAGTGCATTAACCTTCCTTGGGAGGTCAACTAACAAAATGGATGTTAACTGCTTGTAACAACCAATTCCTCTGAAATTAATATTTAGATGCCTTTGGTGTCAAAAAACCTTCCTTCCATATCAGGGCATTAAAAACATTTCTAAATTATTAATAGCAGGCAGAATCCAATGCCTGAAATATTTCCATTCTAATGCTCTTTATCCCTCAGCCTCTTCCCATTTTTCTCGAACAGAGTTCTCTTCTGCAGGAACAAGGAAAGCATTCAGGAAAATTAGGTCTCAAAAAATGCATGTGGGTCAACAATACACTGCAGTTTCACAAAGGTCACTCTTGAAGTTCAACAGAAATAAACATAATAGGAGCGTGAGAGGCACGACTCTGAGAGCACACTGGGAACCTACGGGTACAAACTCCCCGCCAGGCCTGGGGCTGCACAGCCACAGCCCCAGACATCACCACCTGTCAGGAACTCCTTAACGACATTTTTGTCTCCTTTCCGCAACTGACCTCCTGGCTTGTCTCCCCAGCCCCTCCCCCTCTCCTCAAATTGGAAACAAACCACACTTATGTCAAAATAACTTCTGAACTAGTTCCTTCCTGAGCAATCCCGAATATCAAACATGTTCTGAAAAGCTGCTTGGTTCCCTGGAGAAACTTTATGATTTGGTGACTGCAGCCCAGCGTGTGTGCTGCTCCTTGGCCGAGGTAGCCCTGTGTCTTTGCCAAACAATGAAGCAATGCTATTATTAGCCTTCCCATTCAGGGGTGACAAAACAGTCCCTGTTTCTATTTTCAGACTGTTCTCTTCTGGTGCAAAAGATATGCAGACACCTAAGCCTCGGGGCTAGCACCGGACCAGCCAGGCAAAGCAGCCATCTATTGCCAAAACATACAGAGGGGCATGAATGTGAAAATCCATGGTTGTAGTTTTAGGCAGAGGTAGAACACAGATACCCAGTCAAAGCCCGGCTTGCCAAAGCCTCTGCTGGAACAGCATACTTGGGATTGCAACCTTGAAGCTGCGGGGTTTAATAATTTCCTCAAATCACAACAATGTAGTAATGTCTGTGACTCAGTCATTTAAATCACACCATGTGAAGGCATGAAATGATGGGCCAGCGTTGCTCAGACTTGTGGTGGGCTGATAAGGGTGACTACCTGAAGTAAGTGCAGGAAAGGGCAGCGTCCTCCTGGCCTGACCAGGTAGCAGCCCACCAGTTGTGTTGACGGAGGGCCAGGCAACCTCTGGCCATTCTTAGTTGTTACATTGTGATGAATACTTTTGTCACATTGGAAATTTCAGGTAGACAGAGGTCCATTAGAACTTTTGGTCTGGGCTGGGTATGGTGGCTCACTCCTGTAATTCTAGCACCCCGGGAGGTGGGTGGACTGCTTGAGCTCATGAGTTTGAGACCAGCCTGAGCAAGAGCGAAACTCTGTCTCTAGTCAAAATAGAAGAATTAGCTGGTGTTGCGGCTGGCACCTGTAGTCCCAGCCACTCAGGAGGCTGAGGCAAGAGGATGGCTAGAACCTAGGAATTTAGGTTGCTGTGAACTATGACACCAGAGCCCTCTACCCAGGGTGACAGAGCGAAACTCTGTCTCAAACAAACAAACAACCCAGCACAAACCTTTTGGTCTATTTTCCTTTGTAAATAACATTTGCTATCTGACCATTCAACCAGAGCAAACTCTGTATAATGGTTTTAATTTAAGGGATAGTTGTCGTTGCTTTGAGAATAGTGTCCTTGCTAATTGAAAGGTCACCAGGCCATTATGAGGATGTTCTTTCTCTTTCTATTGCAACTGCCTTTCTCCTGTTCACCTTGTCTTAGGCCAGACACATTTGTAAGCAGGAAATATGCAATTCTTGCTTTTAAGCTGTAACAGATTTTGTAAATTTAATTGACAACATTTTAGATAATGGTGTCTCTGTTAAAGTTTAGTGTTTGACTTTTGCATTTAATACATTAAAACATAGTCTACATTCATAAATTATAGGGAACAAGTGTGATGATACCTTGGTTTCTCAAATCTCTCCTGCTATAAATTATTTTTTAACAAAGGCATCAGGAGAAAAGACTCCTCTCAATTATATATAAAACTGCAATATGAACTGGTGACATTTCCCCTAGACCCTCTATCCCCATTTTCTACCAAAATATCAATTGTGGTTGCTGGGAGCCAGCTCTTAGACCTAGTGTTTTCAGAGGTAGGAATGATTAAAATACAGTTATTGCCTTGTTCTGCTTTATCTCTAAACTGATAAGATTTCTGAAAGCTATTTAACTGTCATGTGAATCATTAACTTCATTATGTTTACAGAGAATATGTTATCTCCCCTGCTTCTTGGGAATATGGATCCTTCATCAATGACCTGGAGTGGTTGCTGAGTGTGATACAGGTTACCGAGCATGAGAGAGGTAATGTAACTGTGCAATTTGTTAGTGGCAGGTGGAGTTTTAAATCAGGATGTTGATTGTAATGTTGTTCACTTAATGAACTTCCATGCACTGCTTCCTGAAAACCCTTTTATGGTTTCTGTTGGCTCCATATGGCATTCTGATGAGCTTACACTTCTCCTTAAGTGCTTCTATATCAGAAAACAAGAGCAAAGCTGAAACAAAGTGAGTCATCTGGTTTTGTCTTTGCTTTCACTGCATGAGATAATGTGGAGGTGTTAATTACAAGACTTCACTGAGTCTTCACTAATAACAGTGTGCAAACAAATGTATGTCAGGCTCAGCCACAGAAAAGCTTCTACTAATAAGGTAAAACTAGCAATTAGAGCTGACAATGAAGTAATACTTTCCATTGAATATTCATTAATGAAGTTCTTGTTGGGGGGAAAGGGAGGTTTCTGATTGTCCAGATGGAAACCTAGAAGAAGAACGCTGGTCATTCCTTTTAAGTGAATTAAACACCATTTGGTGAGCCGTCATACTGGATTAATTCCCTTTTGTACTAATGCACTGACCCTTTGCTTCAAAGGCAGAGCTTTGATGGCCACTAAGATTCCTCAATCTGTGACCTTGGTATAATAGGAACAAATTGAATTCCCAGAAAGAGAAAAATGATAGTGAGCACGGAACATCCCTAACAGTGTGCTGGAAACACTACACATTTTATTTAAATTCTTCACTACTGCTCCTAAGGTTTCAAGAAGAAAGAGTGTTATTAGCTCACCCAACCTAATGCCTACCACTGAGTCTACTGCTCCCCTCCTCTGTCCCCCTCCTTCCCATTCCCTTTTATTTTCTCCCCTCCCCTTCTCTCCCCTCCTCTCCCCTTCCCTCTTCTCTTCTTTTTCTCTCTTCTCTTCTTTTTTTCAGAAAGAAGTTTGTGTTTGTATGTGTGGCATAATACAAATATATTTAGTCTTTGTCCCTGTTCCTGCCATAACCCTCCTAAAACCCCTGGAATTTCCTGAGTGATAGAAATATCTTTTGTTATTCTCCATAAGTCCCTTTGATAGCTCCTAAATTTATGTAATGACTACTTAGGGTAGGGCCTCTAGATAGCCTTGGGATAAGGCCAGTCACCAGGAAGACCAGGTGATTAGAAGATTGGGATTTGCAACTTTCAGCTCAACCCACCAATCTCTGGTGAGGATAAGGGCTGCTAGAGACAAAGCTCTATAAAAATTCAACAAGACTTGGGGAGCTTCTGGGTTGCTGACCATATGGTGATGCTGGGGCAGGGGGTGCTCCGAGAGGGTATGGAAGGTCCAGGCCACTTTCCCATACCTTGCCCTAAGCGTGTCATTGTAAAATAAAATCTTAAGGCTCCCTGCAAGTGACTGAATGACTGGACTGACCCCCTCTTAGCCAAGGAGATCCCTAAAACTGAGTGGCTAGCCATGAAAAAGGAGATCAGACATGCCTCATCATGGTTCCTTCCCTTCTTAGCGATTTCCTTTGTGAGTCATTAACAAGCCTAAGGCTCTGCAAGACACACCTACAGGTCCTTAAAATACACAAATCACTTGGGCCTGGGCTGTTAGACAGAGCCTAACTTTTTCAGCCACCTTTTGGGCCAAACCAATGTATGTTTTCCACATATTGATTTATTACTTTACCTGTAATTCCTGTCTCCCTGAAATGTATAAAACCAAACTGTTATCCCACCATAGACAATGTACTTGCTCGAGGCTTCTTGGGCTTGGCTCTAGGTCATGGTCCTCAAATTTGGCTCAGAATAAACCTCTTTAAATTATTGAATAAAGTACGGCTTCTTTTCCATTGGCATCTTCACCTGGCTGTTCATTTGTATCCTTTATAGTATGCTTTATAACGAACCAGCCAACGTAAGGACGTATTTCCCTGGGCTCTTTGAGTCATCCAAGCAAATTAACCAAATCCGAGGAAGGGGTTGTGACTGTAGCCAGGTGGTCAGAAGTCTGTATGATCTGGACTTCTGACTGGCGTCCAAAGTGGAGTGAGGCCTTGCAGTGTAGGATCTGATGCTCTCTCCGAGTAGTGTCAGAATGGAGCTGAGTTGATTACAGGACACCCAGGTGGTGTCTGCGGGAGAACTTCTTGGTGTGGTGAGAACCCCGACGACACATCTGGTCACAGAGGTGTTCAGTGTTCAGTGTGAGAGGAGGGTAGGGAAAAATGGTTGGTTTTTTTTTTTGCTTTTACAATCTGCTTCTTTGAGCTCATGACATCCTCTGCGTTCAGACTAAAGAGAAGCCTCCCGGAAAGGGGAACGCTGGGCATCTGTGGCTCTTTCATGCATGTCATATTTCTCAAACACCATTACAATTTATAGAGCAAAGCATGCCTTCTTAGCATGTCTCAGTAAAGCTGCTCCCACGAGGGCCTCTACTGACCGGAGCATTTCGTTTAGGTAGTCATTAACAGGATAGTGCTGTCCGTAGATGGGGAAACACAAAGGGCTCTCATTTTTGGATGGAGAGAATACAAAATCTTTCATCCAAAAACCCTCAGAATGTCACATTTTAGGATGGGTGAGGACTTCTGTAAAATAAAACAATCTTCTGTGTGATTATTTTGACAGGCCCAATCCTAATTTGGTGGTAGTGGCTCCATGCCCACATTAAGAAGCCACAGTCCCAGATTTCTTTGCAGTTAGAGATGGCTCCATAACACACAGATCTGGCCAATGGCTATACAAGGAAGTTACTTCTGGCTACGTAACATAAAGAAACAGCCAGAGGCACATGGTTTGCTCTTGAGTACTCTCCTCTTATAGCTGGAACCTACTAGCCATTTGGTAGTGGACCTGTGAAGAGAATCATGGAGCCAGCCGTGACAGTTCTCTGGGGTTCTCTTTATGGGAAGCTCCACCCCCACCCCAACACACACACACACACACACACACCCACACACACACACACATTGTTCAAGCCACCAATTTTCCAATCTCCATTGTGCGCAGCCAAATGATAGACTATGGCATCAGAACTGTTAGGGCACATTGGAGGAGGGGTGCTTCAAGTAATAGAGCATAAAATAGTACAGGGGTATGGAGGTAGACCTTGCAGGCAGGGAAAGGTAGGCAATCTACACTGTGTATTAAATGGGACAAAACAGTTCTGCAGACTCTAGGAAAGTAGTCACTGACTTTCAGATGCAGAATGTTGGCATCTGCAACACCTTCCGGCTGCTTTTAGTAGAGCCCTAAGAAAGAGATGAACTTATTCAACATGCAAATAGTATACAAACAGGTGTGGAAGAAAATATAGCACTGCTAAAAGAACTACTTTTGCTCAAGACCTGCAATCCAAGTTGTTTGAGGGTTCCAAAATTTGGAGCCTTTTAGTAGCTGAGATACATGTTCAACTGCTGGAACAGAAACTCCAAATACCATGCGTAGCAAAGCAGAAGCTTAGTTCTTTCTTTGGTCACAGTCTAGGTGTAAGTGGGAGAAGCCTGGCATGTGGCCCCCTGTTGCTTTTTAATTTTACTGCTTCTCAGTCACCATAGTATTGTCCTCACTGAAGGATCCAGGATGATTTAAGTACAGGGAGGGATTAGAGGGAGGGAGAGGGGAGGGCAGCCTCTCAATTTAAAGGCAGACTCCAGAAGCTGCCTACACTATTTCTCATTAGACGGGATCTAGTTATATGGCCCATCCCTAAGTATAAGGTCTTTAATTTGGGCCGCTATATTCTTAGCTAAAATCATGGATTTTTATATTGAAAAGCCAGCTGCTCCTCTACCCCACATGGAAAGAAACCATTATAAGCTTAGGGCCATATCTTACTTTCCTTTTCTCCTCTTCTTCTGAAAATCAGCCTTAAAAAACTCCATAAACTGTTCTGGATGCGTTTGTCTTCACATTAAAAATAAACGATTGTAATGTAACTTTAATAGGAAGACAATGCATCGTACTTATAGTTTGCATTTCCATTAGGGAGAAGGATGATGGTGTTGGAATGGTCTTTGGCAATTGCAGTCAGGAAAAACAACAAAACCTAAAATACCTTTTGAAGAAATGTAGGATAACTGGGTAACCTTCTGTACTCATTGGATATTTCCTCTTAAATGTGCACTTGTTTTAAATGGAAAAAAGTAACTGAAAGTAACTACATGGAGGCAAAGCCATCACCAAGGAGTATCATAAGATTTCTTAGTGATGAATTTACTATCTCACATGGTATTTTCATTTTTTCTAATTGGTGCTTGCAGAAAAGCACAGCTACCTTAAAACCTACTCGGCAGTTTTGGGACACACTGGAGAAAAAGAAGATGTGCTCTTCCTCTCAAACCACGCCTAGTACTATGCCTTATGTTGTCGCAGCCTCTGCCAGACCTGCCAAAGAAGTCATTAGTGATTCCCTCCGTCATCTGCAAGGTGAAGGGCAGATGAAGGGACGTGACGCCCCAGAAATTTATTTTTTGAACTGACTCATTTTATTAAAGGAAAAGTGCTCAAACCACTGGATTTCAAATTTGAAATGAGTAGGTGGTAAATGTGAGGTCTGCTAATTCTAAGGAAGAGTCTATTCCTCTTACAGAAACATGCATTGGAATTTGGCAGCTGTATAAAGTTAAGAAGGCCCAATTTATATGGCCTCTATCTGCTGCAGAGCTTCATAGAGCACAGCAGAGCAGTGTTTATTTCACAGGGGGTTGTTACATAATCGCCACACTTGTCATGACGGGAAAGGGACCGACAATTGAGCATCCCCCATGTCCTAGGCCCACCAGCGGAGGGCATGAACCCTGCTGTTTGAGATTTTTCCAGTCTAGCTGGGGGAAACAGGACTTTTGCAATGGAAATCATTCATAACAAAAAAGTTTTATGTCAATATAATACCACATTATTCATTTTTGTCCTTCAGAAATCAAGAGCTAGACCCCCCCATGCTAATGTGATAAAATGATTTTTAAAATCTAATTTGCAAACAGAAGAGCAAGAATTGCTGAAGAACAATGCCACTTATTATTGATTACCAACTCACTACGAGCTCCTTACTATGCCGACGTCATCTCTAAACTTCCTGGATATTATCATTTTCATTGTGCAGGGGAAGAAACCAAGGCCAAGTATAGTTAGAGATTGAGTCAGGAATCAAACCCACGTCGGCCGGACCCAAAGCACAAGTCTTTTGAACCTCTGAGCCATAAGGCTTTATAATTCTAAGCAAGGGACATGGAGATGAGGAAAGGGGTAAAAGAAAATCTTCAAATTCTTTTTTTGTTCCCTTCTGCAACACTTTAAAAAGGGAGACAGGACAAAAGAAGAATGCTTGTTCTATTTGCACAATTCTTTGCAGCCCCCTGAGGAAGTACCTCAAAAGCTAAGCTGCCATCAATCCTGAAGAGATAGGATCAGCCGGGCACGGGGGCAGAATGAATGGTTTAAAAGGAACAGCAGCCACCGAAGCACTTCTTATGCAGAGAAGCCCCAAATCTGGGGTAAAGCCCTCCTGTTCATTTTATCTCACACAAGGTAGGTGCATTACTGTCAAGGTAATGCATTACTACACTATTTGGAAAAACTACAGTTCTAATTAGATGAGCAAATAAATGTTCATTTCAATTTATTAATATAGCTGTAGGCCTTGTTACAATTTATCTCTCGGTTCTGAGACCAATCCATCTCGAGCTGGGAATCATTGTGGTGCAGTAACGGGTTTTAATAATGGATACAGGCAGTGAATTATTCAGGCAGAAGGGAGCAAGCCTTGATGCCTTCACTCACTTCTTTAATTAACTGCGAGATGCTGACGAGTCTGGGCTGTCTCCAGGCTTTCCAAGTTTATCTCCATCAGAACTGTGAATTTTTCCGGAGCTGTGGATGTTCAGGCCCCTGCTTTTCTGAGAAAAAGTAACACTAGCTATCACATTCTCATTTTGTCTCCGTATATTCTGAATTATGTGTCTGCTTAAGTATCACCGTCATGCAACTTTTTCAGCACTGGGCATTTGTCCTTGATGGAATCAACCCCTTTGCTCTGCTGCACCTCTGCCTATGACTTCAACAGAGGAAAGTGAGAATATTTCAATCCTTACTTGAATTTGGGAGCTAATCGCTAAACAAAACAAAATCCAGTTCCGGTCACTTCAGCCCACTTAGTTTGGTTTAAAGCCATTTATTTTTGTGGCTTGGAAGTAAATGAATTGCTGGAAAAGAATTTTGAGCATCTCCATTTGATGTAGGATCCAACAAATGAAACTAAAACTCTTACCAAATGCAGAGCGGAACAGGGTATGTTATTTATGGAGATTTGCAATATGCCCACGTGGTTCCTGTAAATAAAGGTCTCTTGGGGCTTGGTACAAAACAGATGACTGAATTTTCTCCTTTGCCTAACAGATCTTCAGAGTGAGAAGTGCATTGAGTGTGCAGATATTGTCGAGTGAAAATCAATGGTTTTTTTGTGAGCACATTAATAACATGGTTAGATAATTGACTACCTTCTTGATCTATTTGCTATTATCTGTTACTATGGAAGTTAAAAAGTGCGTGTAAATGGTTATACAGCAGTTTACGCTGTGACAAGAGAGTTCCTCTTTCAATTTTGTCACATCAGAGAGAAAGTAAGAGTCTGGGGGAGGTCTGAGCTCACCACCTCTTGGTAGAAATTGAATCACTTTTTCTATGAATCAAAAGTCACGTTCAAAGCTTGAGAAGTAAACAATGATGTATATGAATTGGCAGTACAACTGTAGTCAATACAAATCAAGGTGGCTTTATGAAGGTATTGATGTTTTCAGCTCTTCCTAAGGTTGAATACATTTAAGCGTTTATCCCACAGGGTATTGTTGATCCAAATCGATCTATTCACTTTGAAACCAAACCATAGTTGTGGCAAGAGACAAAACTATCCCCACTGACACAGGTATGGTTCTTTCCCGAACCCAGTGACCCCAGCCGTAGCCAGAGTGCTCACAGTAAAGAAAAATTACATGAATGACACCCAGGGTGAGACACTGGTATTACAAAGAGGCTATATTTCTAGTTGGTTTTCTTATGTATTGATTTTTCATGGTTTGGAATCTTTCAGAATACAACATTTACACATTTCCCAAGAATTTGGCCTAGTAGCACTCATCTGGACGTAATAACCTGCTTGTCTATAAACTAATTCAGGTTAGACAACTCTCGTAAGTGACTGTTTCTGTATCTTCATGTGACATTACTATATCCTGTTGCTGGATATTGGCTAAATGAGTGGGTGCCACAGGCCTATCTTGCTTATCTAAGAGGAAAGTTAGTTTTATCCTAAGATGCCATATTTTCTAAAACGACAATGCAGACATCCTGTTGGGATTTACTAGATTAGCTAAAGCACGGAGAACATCAGATTGCTATCAGATGACTGCAGAGGGAAACCCAGGATATTTATTTCCACAGAATACCCGGCATTCTTCTACACATCCAAAGTAAATGTGAGACATCCATTTTGATCTCTATGTTGTTCAGAGAAAGGTTCTTTGCACATTGGATGCATACTGGAATTCATCTTCCTTTTCTTCATAGCTAGAGGACCTAACTGTGTCTTCAAAAGAAGCAGCCTCAAATGGTTTGGCCAAAGCCACTTGCATGGAAATCTGTACTGATTAGAAAAAACGGGAAATGAAACACAAGCTGATAAGTGGGTGTTAGTCATTCATCTTTTAAAGCCCATAAAAAGAGAAAATTGTAAATTAAAATGTCTACAATAGGGTCAGCCCCTCTCTTTCAGCCCCTCCCCTCCCTTTGTGGTGGTGTAGCATTCAAGTGTGGGAATGTTTCTCTTAAACACGTGTAAATCACACATTTAGGCGAGCTGTAGCAGGAGCACCACACCAGGAGGACCAGGGGGAGGGAGGCAAAGGATATTAAATACCGGTCTAGCAGTTTGTTAATGAAACATTTACACAGGAGTTTATGTGGTTGTAATAAAAAGGGGGGCTCTTTCATTGCACCCATTCATTACTTAGCACAGTCTTTAAGAGGATTACCATGGAAGGGAGGGGGGGAAGAATGTGCTTATCAGTTGAGTCTCAGGATTGGTAATGCTGAGTTCTTAATAGATTGCCTCTGGATTTGGGATTACTGTGGTGCAAATTCTTCCAGGCTTTCAATAGAATAGAAAACAGTTTGTTTTCCCCCCTTCCAGGAGAAGGGCTATTGACTTGGTGATGAAACCACCTGAGACCCAGAGTTTATTCACACCACTCCCTCCTCCTTCTGTCACTTCAAACAGAGAGGTTTACTTATTTATCTGGGCTACTGGTAGCCAAAGCACCAAAATGTGCCGTAATCCCACCGCTACTGCGGTTAACAAGCAGCTGACAGTGCAAGTTTCACAGCAACCAGCTGACAGTTATGATGATCCAGTTAAGGGATCTGGTTGATCAAAAGGAAGCAACAGGGAAGACATATCTACTTTTTAGAAGTTGTGCTTCTTCGCACCTCCTGTCTGGAAAGGCTTCCTGACAGCTCAGATAAACTCCGTATTTTGGAGGACACTAAAGTGAATAAGTGGCCCTTTTTATTTTTCTGGGGAGTCAGAGGCAGCTTTTGTCGGTCGTCTTGTGAAAGGGTACAGTGCTGACAGATCTTGCTGCTTGAGGTCCCTTGCCTTCACACTATTTTTAGCACAAGGAAGATGTTAGTTGTAACAGTGTACAATGGGCTAATCAGCCATAATAGAACTCACACTGTTTTTTACTTCACATTGCACTTATTATGTGCCTGGAATGTAAACAGCTCTTTGCCTCTGACAAAGATGGCAGTTTGCCATGGTGGGATTCAGCCTTCTCTAAAGCTCCGCAGACACTGAACAGAGACAAGCCCCAGCACTCTGAAAAGGCAATTGTTAGAATTTATGTCACTTGCAGCCTTAGACAAAATTATTTTTTGTTACTTCCATCCTTTCCTTACTACCTTCCTCAAATTAGCAGTGTGTGCTCATTATCCATGTCTGAAAAATTATTTCTGTTATCTCTCCACCCACATTTGAAGAATCCATAAATCACATTTCATATGAAGACTTGGGAATGATGGCATCCCTACACATTTCATACCCATTGTGAAACCTGGGGAACTTAATGTAATAATATAAAGCTTGATCATATAAATAGATTAAAGTCACTTTAAAGCATGATAAAAGATACTCTATTTAAAATTACACCCGGCACCAAAAAGAAGTTTATTGTTTTGTACCATCTGTATGTACCATTAGCAGATTCAATAGTTTGCTCTCCAAACAGATTTAGAGCAATTTACTATAAAGCAAATTGTTGTTGGCTGGGCTTCCTGTATTGTTATCCTGTGATTTTCTAGCCGCCATGGCTTATTTAAAAGTTTTTGTGAATTTTTGTCATAGGAATACATGCATATGATAAAAACAATCAAATAGTATAGAAGGGTTTCTAAAGAAAAGTAATCTTCTCCACATACAGGCCCATTTCTAGCAGCAATTTTTAACCTTTTCTTTAAGTTCTTCTGAGGATCGTGTCTTAAACTTTAAGTCATAGACTTACAACAGCATTTCTTGATTACTTCATTCATTGTTTTAACAGATATTTATTGAGTGCCTACTATTTCCAAGACTGAGATATAACTGTACATAAAACAGATGCAAGTCCCTGTCCTCTGAAGCTTTCAGAAAGGGTGGTGATTGAAGAAACCTCAATCAAAACATCAGTTATTTAATATACTATAATTGCTATAGTATATTAAAAAGGGAAAACTAGGATGGAATAAAATAAATGGGGGAGATGTGCAAAGGGAGTGCTGAGGATGGGAAGGTGGTTTGCAGTTAAGGGTAGCATTTTAGCAACCACGTGAAGGAGGCAAGACAGTCATCCATGAGAATGTCTCAGTAGACAGTGGTTCAGGCATGAGGAGCAGCGCAGGGCCTATTTGGCTGAGGCAGGGCAAGCGTGGGCCAGTGCAGGGTGCAGGGGGTGTACGAGGTAACTGGGTGGGCAGTTGTCCTTCTTTGAGAGCTTTTATTCGGCATGAGTGATGGGTGGGAAGGATTTGAGCAGAGAGATATTTACATCATATCTAAGCTTTTGCTTTATGGAAGAAAGGATGTATAGGGGCACGAATGGAGGAAGGAAGTTATTTTGGAGTCTTGGTGGTGATCCAAGTCAGCGTGGAGGAAACTCAAAATAGGCTAATGGTCCTGGAGTGGGTAAGAAGCTACCAGGTTCTGGGTACACAAGGTCACTTTTATGACTTTATCTGGTAGATTGTGTTTAATAGAATATGACAGAAGGAAAGGTTTTGCTTGGACTATTGTTAAGGATATCTCTTACAGTGACACTTAACATAGGTAAGATAGACCACAGGTTGAATGGAATTTGGAAGGAAGATTCAGTTACAGATATGTTGAGTTTGAGATGCTTTTTAGGCATTAAAGTGGTAATAACAAATACACAAGTGGATATAAAAGGTATTCTGGGGAGAGGCACACACCTTATGTTTACATTTTGGTCATTAGCATATATAGTATTTAAGGTGTATGATTGAATAAATTCACCAAGTGAATAAATTTAAAAGGAGAAGTCCAAGGACTTAGACCTGGGACACTCCCACATTGAAAGGATGAATGAGGAGAAGCTTGGAAAGGGACCTGGAAAGAAGTGAGGTGGGAGAACCCTGGGACAGGGAGATGATTCTCAGTAATATATCCATGTTAGGGAAAGAATTGGGAAGAGGATGACGGTCCTGCAGCAAAGGAAAAGGTGCCACTAAACATACATGCTTTAGAAATATTTCCTTTAGCATTTAGAATCAGTGTTCTAAAAGTGCCTAGAATAAAAGAAAATATACATAAAAGAGCATTGCTATTGCTAAAAGCATAATCATCACTTTTTTAAGTATTATGAAACACAGTGTCCACAGAAACTTTATATATCAATGAATAGCTTTAACAAATATAGAAGGTTGAGTAATTCCTAAAAATAGAAGAAAGTAGACGTGAATGTTTCTTTAGTATCAGAATGGAGAGAATATTCCAAGCGTCAAACAATAGAAGGTGTCTGTCACAGGTTGGGACCACCAGGAAGCAGTTACTGACTTAGTGTTAGAACGAGGCAGGCTTGCTGAGAAACACCCGTGAAAGGGGGGGAAAAAAGGAGGCAGGAACCAGCAGGGGAATGTTAATCTGAAAAAAAGTCAGTTCACCCCCTGGGTAAGCTCTAGAATAAAGATTTCCCAGTAGAGGAGTCCCAGGTTGGGGACATACCTGGGCCCTTAAACCAGTTTTTGACTCTAATATGTGGCTCAGTAAGTACCCTTCAGGACACCAAGGCAATACTAACACCACCATTGAATTTTAGCACATTTCCCTTACTTCTAAGATAAAGATAAAGCCCATGCCGGCTCAAAGTGCTTCCCCGACCTATCTTCCTACAGTCCATGGCAGCCACAAATCTCCTTTCACCATGGATCTGCCTATCATGGATTGCACCGTTTTTTTGTTTGCTTCTTTCCGTGACTTTTCCTGATGTCCTCTCCCTGCCACCCCATTTGCATTTTATAACTATTTATGTCACTCAGTCCTCCATTAAATTGGGTTCTATCTGAGGGAAGAGAATGTGTCTTAGGTGTATTCCTGCTCCTAATACAGAAACTGGTGCACATGAAGCATTCATGACAGGCTTTCTGGGTGAAAATATGGATCAATGGATGCCTGTTTTTAAGATCACCCTCTTTGATTCATCTGAGTTCTTTCATCTGGTTCACATCTGTTTCCAATTCATGTGGTTCTCCTAGAATTGGATTCATTTTTGATATATAACCAATGGTTATATATGGTGTGATGGTTAATTTTAGGTATCAACTTGGCAGGATTAGGGAATACCTACAGAATGAGGAAGGCATTATTTCTGGGCGTGTCTGTGAGGGTATTTCCAGAAAACACTGGATGTTTAGTCAGTGGACTGAGTGGAGAGCACCCACCCTTCATGTGAATGGATGACATCCAATCAGCTAGGGGCCTAGAACAAAAAGACAGAGAAAAAGTGAACTTTTTTTTCTCTCTCTCTTGGTGCTGCAATAGTCTTCTGTTATTGGACATCAGATTTCCAGACTTTTCAGCTTTGGACTCCAGGACATACACTAGACCCTTGGCCGTGGACTGAGAGTTACACTGTCAGTCTCTCTGGTTCTGAGGCCTTTGGACTAGAACCGAGTTCTGTCGTGGGACTTCTCAGCTTCCATTAGCTCATAGGCCAATTCTCCTGATAAATTCCCTCTCAAATTTATCCACATATACATATTTTATTAATTCTGTCTCTCTGGACATGTGATATGTGCCATAGCTATAGTATTCAGTGTTGAAAATTATTAAGGAAACTAGCTAGCAGAGAGCAAGATTCTCTACGGGGCAAAATAATTATGGTGTAGAAACAGATGCAAGTGAAAAGTTGACTTTTTAATGTCACCTAAGCCGTTTACTTCAAAGATGTCACAGTCTGAATGAGGCTCAGACTAGAAACGATGTGAAATACGAGAGATCAGCACGTGGACTGGGAGTCTAAACATGAGCTGCTGATAGAAGATAAATGATGCAGCTTGAAATTGTGACTCAGAAAGCAAGTAAACCATGAATCATCCCAGTGATGATTCCCAAGCTCAGTGTATGAGCTTGTAATCTGAACAATGGGAAACTGATACGTGAATAGCTGTCATTTACTCCATTTTTGGCAAACAACGACCAATTCATGAATTCATGGCTGTGCATGTTAAAGACTGTAATGCGAACCATGGATCATGTGATCTGGGACAGTGGAGATTTCTACTTCCAATTTACTTAAGTTTTTTTAAACCATATACTTAGAAAAAAAGAGATACTCTAAACTAGCCAAAGATAGGAAAGCACCTTGTGCTTCTCTGCAGAAAGCCATCGTATTGTCAGTGTTAGGACAAAGGGTACGTAGTATCCTATGTACTTTAAGATGTACAAAATACCCTCTCGTCTTTCATAAACTAGTTAAAACATTCTTGTGAGTCAAATATCATCATTGTCATACATTTACAAATATGGAATTATCCTTGGTAAGGGGAAAAGACAATTGATTCTTCTTACCGTACAAGGTCTGGCAATTACATTTGCAAATTCATCCTAGAAAAAGTGCTACATGCCTCTTTGATGAATACCACTATGGTCACTTTCAAGGTACTCCCCTCAGGAAGGTATGCACTCACACCAGCACCAAATTCACCCTCCAAACCATTTTGGAATGCCTTTTTTTTTTTTTTTTTTTTTTTTTTATTGGTGGGGTTTTATTGTGGGTACAATAAGCTGGAATGTTTTTTCTGGAACAGCCACCAGAGTTGTTGTCATAGGAACTCTGTCAATTAAGTTCAAGAACTGATCCTAGGAAAAGTACTACATTCCTCATTGCTGAATATCACCACAGTCACCTTCAGAGTAGTCCTCTTTGGCCATCTGGTGACTGCAGTGATATTCAGCAGTGAGGTAGGTAACACTTTTCCTAGGACAAGTTCACAAATTTAATTGTCTGACCTCATATGTCCAGGTACTATGTGGCAGGAGACAGTTTTAAACCCATTTGTTCACCTTCAAACTTCAAACTCTGTTCACAATTCAAATGATAAAGATAGCACGAATACCGTATATAATCGAGTATAAGCCGAGTTTTTTTGGCACAAAATTTGTGCCGAAAAACCCGAACTTGGCACAAATCTTGTGCCGAAAAAACTCAGCTTATACTCGAGTATATACGGTAAGTAAAATTTCTTGACGGAGATGATGTAATAAAAATACTAATAGTAAATCTATTTATTTATTTGTCCCCGTTAGAATGTGCGATTTATGAGGACAGGTATTTTATTTTGTTTGCTACTGTTCCTCAGTGCCTAGAATAGTGCCTGACTTTTACTGAGCCCTCTAGTAAGACTTTTTATAAATCACAGTAATACATTACATTTTCAAATATTATTTTGTTAATTGTCATAATAATTTCCAAGTTTTCTGACTCCAACTCCATTGTTTTTATTCCTCCACATTATATAAAAATAAGAACCAAAGGACTGCTTAAGGAATCAGTTCTGATTTCTTAGCTCGTTAAGAACAATCTCATAGGGCAGCGCCTGTGGCTCAGTGGGTAGGGCACCAGCCCCATATACAGAGGGTGGTGGGTTCAAACCTGGCCCCAGCCAAACTGCAACAACAAAAAAATAACCAGGTGTTGTGGTGGCCACCTATAGTCCCAACTACTTTGGAGGCTGAGATAAGAGAATTGCCTAAGCCCAGGAGTTGGAGGTTGCTGTGAGCTGTGATGCTACAGCCCTCTACCGTGGGTGACATAGTGTGACTCTGTCTCAAAAAAAAAAAAAAAAGAACAATCTCATACTGGAATGCCAGTAGACTTTGCCGTATGGGAGGTAAGTATTGGCTTGAATAGGTGGGCTTCTCTCCGCATGGAGGGTCTTGAAAGGCATGTAGAGATATTCACCATTGGGGAACACACACATCTGTCAAGATTAGAAAAACAAACAGGGTGGGGCCTTGGTGTGTGCCACACCTTCTGGGGGCAAGACACGATTGCAAGAGAAACTTTACCTAACAAATGCAATCAGTGTAACCTGGCTTATTGTACCCTCAATGAATCCCCAACAGTAAAAAAATTTAAAAAAATAATAAAAAAAGAAAAACAAACAAATCTACCTCAAAATTCTAGAATATGGGAGAAGTTTGGTTTCCCTTCATAAGGAAAGACAATACTGAAGATTATCTCTTATTAGAGCTACTAATGTCTTTCTTTACTGTTGTCCTGGTCTTTCACATTTATTATGGACAACAACAACAAAAAAATCTGACAGTATTTCAGTAGGTTTTAAAAATTAGAAGCATCTTATTTTGGTGTAAGGAGGTAACAAGGTCTGGGCTCTGGAGAGGCTCTTAATGTTTTGGGGGGAAAAGAGAGGCTGAATGGTTAGGACACACTCTGCTTCAATTTCTTGCTGTTAAAACAAGTTTAAAAACTACTTCTGTTTACAGTACCATGCAAAACTTCCTTTTATTTAGGAAGGTCTTTTTTCCTTTTTACTCTCCATCCTGAAGCAACATCCCTTCAAAGGTACAGTGGAGTATTTTTAATGCAGATTGCCTATCTGGCCATCTCAGTGAACTAGACTCAATTAAGACATGGGAAGGAAGGAAAAAAGGAGGACTCTCAATTGACATAGGTCTGAAATTCCATAATACCCTTCTGTTCACGATTAAGCTGTTTACTCACAGGGCAAGTTGGCAGTCTCCATCACGCCCAACTAACTCCTATAATTTGCCCAGAACATTAATAACCTCAGTTTTCTGGTTTCTCAGGCAGTTCTGCACTGCCATGCTATGAACTGTTTGCTTCTTCAAAAGTCCTGCTGAAATTTAATTGCCATTGTAACCGTATTAAGGGGCAGGGCTTTCAAGAGGTGCTTAGATGATCATGGGGACTGCACACTCATGGGTGGGATTCGACCCCTCCTGTTCTCTCTCTCTCTTTTTTACTCTTCCTCCATGTGCTGATGAGCAAGAAGGCAGATGTCAGCACCTTGACCTTAGACTTCCGACCTTCATAACTGTGAGCCAATAAATTTCTGTTCTTAATGAATTATCTGTTCTCAGGTATTCTATTACAGCAGCACAAAATGAACTAAGAGAGGTGTCAAGGGAAGAAGTGAGGCACCAGGAAGGTGATGGGAGCTATTAGAAGTAAGTAATGACCAATGGGAACAAAATATAACAGGGACGGATTTGTTAGACTGCGTACAACAGTACACAGACCTGCTTCCTCCACCTCCTCCTCAACTTATGCACAGGAGGCCCTGGTGCACAATGATGGACTCCAAGGCCAAATAACTCCAGAAGCCTCAGCTGACTAACGTGGCTTGAATCTTTTAAATATATTTAATGTACTCTTGTGAGTTACATAAGTATCCCATGCAGATTAAATTATGTTTCAAAGAGGGACCTATGTGGTACAATTTTAAAGAAACATTAAAAAAATCTTGGTTGATTAAAGGGAAACTCTCATTTACCTGGGAAGATCCCAACATGAGGGACAGCGAATCCCTAGGGGACATCCAATAAAGAGATGTTACTTTTCTTCCATGTGACCGTGCGTTTGATTACAGAAAGAAATATTGGTAGAAAGTCTGTAAATGTCCACAGTTTTAGTTTCACAAAGAACAGATGATAGTAGGTGTTATTACCCTTTTTCTTTCAAAATTTAATTGTTTTGAATAAATGCATTTGAAATTAATGTATTGAAAAGAAACTTGTTCTTTATGTTCAGCATCGTGTAAATAAACTTATCATTTAAAAAATGAAGTCCTACCAGAAAAAGTAATGATGTTATTGACTATTTTGAAAAGTAGTGTGTATATTAATTTATGCATAAAAATTGTTGTGTATTAAAACTAAACAGCACTCAGGCTTTTCAGTTACTTTTTTTTTTTTTAGAAACAGGGACACGCACTGTTGTTTGGTCTGAAGTGTAATGGCACCATCATAGCTCATGCAGCCTCAAACTTTGTGGCTCAAGCAATCTTCCTGCCTCAGCCTACTGCGTAGCGAGGACTACAGGTATGTACACCACATCCAGCTAATGTTTCTGTTTTTTCTAAAGATGGTGTCTCACTGTGTTGCTCAGGCTGGTTTTGAAGTCCTGGCTTTAGTGATCCTCCTACTTAGGCCTCCCAAAGTGCTAGGATTATAGATGTGAACCACTACTTCTGGCCTTCAGTCACCTCCTATATTAAAGTGCTTTGTTATTACTGATATTATTTGTCATCTTAATTCATCTAAAAGTTTGTAATCTCAATTCACCAGAAAAATAATTCATCCAATAATAAGAGTGAACATAACTAATCTGGTATGTACAGGCGTGTGCATGCACACACACACACACACACACACACACACATCCTGTGATACCATCCCCCAAACCCACAGCAACTAAGATGCCAGCTCAGAAATAGTAGCGTGTTAGAGGAAAAAAAATTAGAAAAATATTCTCCCGAAGAAATATTTCTCTTGCTCTCATCCTACGTAAAAAATCACCTCTTCCACGTAAAAAATGAAATCGAACAAGTTGGCTGTGAAAAATGCAAGCCTCAGTACACTCTGTGTGCAGGGACTAAGTCAGAACATATGGAAAAAACCAGATGTGCTATGATTTAAGGCAATTGGAAAAAGAACGACTTTTTCCTCCACTTTTTGATGAAGAATTCTGTGAAGGAGTGTGCTGGCAAGAACGAGTTTGTCTAAGTGACATCTCATTTCTAGCAGCTAGATAGATTAGTCCTCGTTTTTACAGTTCATGCAGTACCAGGTCTAGTACTTCCAGAAATGAAAAATCATGACTCAATTCATTCTCTACTGCGTAAATGTTATACAAAGAGAATCGAAATTTGCATTTGGGTGTTTATTCCTGTTAAAATATTGCAATCTTGATAACAGGTGAAGAAATACAGTTGAGAGAGGGTAATTGTTGGGACCACACCTACGGTGCATCTTACAAGGGTACATGTGAAATTTACTAGGTGTAGAATGTAAATGTCTTAACACAATAACTAAGAAAATGCTGTGAAGGCTATGTTAACCAGTGTGATGAAAATATTTCAAATTGTATATAAAACCAGCACATTGTACCCCATGATTGTATTAATGTACACAGCTATGATTTAATAAAAAAAAAAAAAGAGAAATACCATAGTCCCACTGCCCTATCTTATTTAGCCTCTATAAAACAGCTTAATGGATTGTATGTGTAAGGCAAGGAAAAAGGAAAGTAGAATTACTTTAAATTGTGTGGTTTCTAAATAGATTACAAAATATTTTTCTCCTTTCCGGGGATAACTTAAGAGGCTCACCTGTAAATCTACTTAATACCCAAATGAGGGGAACTGGAAAGTATCTTCAAATCATCAGCAATCCGACTCAACCGAAAGGCCACTGGGGTACAAACTCAAAAGAAAAAAGGCAAAGTCTAAAGCAATGCATGGCCAGGGACTGAGAGGTGACTGCAGGAAATGATTGAAAGCACATCTGAGAGTCACATCTGATCTCTTCTGGTCTAGACAAGGGAAAGCAATTATCAAAAGGGAGGGAGACAAAGAAGCTAACTTGGATCTCATTGGTGACATGAACCATTGCTGCCTTTTCAAGTGTTCCTGACCCGGGAGGTTTAGGCCTAACTTCTCAGCTTCAGGCTTTGGTTGAGCAGAGGCTTTTGTTCTTCAGCTACACATTCTGTGCTTTCATTAGAAGAGGGGGGGGGGGTCTCCTGGAGGTGGCAGGGAGAGTCTGGGAGGAAGAGATGCTGAGCTACTGCTGCTCCCCTGCCAGCCCAGAGAGCCTCCCTTGGTGAGGTCACCCCCAGGGACTCCTAAGGACTCTGTGGAAACATGGTTTGAAACAATTAAATAGAATTACAATAGTCCCAGCTGGTAGACTTGTCCACATGCGATGAATTATAAAATTGTGCTGTTAGGATTATATTTGGAGGTGAAATACCTTCTGGGAAAGTGCAAACATTTCCAACCTAAAGCGTCAGCACAGTAGCCTTGCTTGGTGAGTCATTTCTCTCAAATACTTGATCTGATCAAGGTTTTATCCTGAGATAAACTTTTGGATAATAATATCTTTTCTTTTTATCTTTTCTTTTCTACTTTTTTTTCTTCCCTTTTCTTTTCTTTTCTCCTTTTTTCTTCTCTTTTCTTTCCTTCACATTGGTTCTCAACCAAATGGCTAATGGTTTCATACACCTGCCTAAACTTCCTTAGCAGCACTAAAATTTGGAAAACAGACTGTCTCTGTCCCTACTAATCTTTACCCTCAAGCCCCCGTCTCTCCATTAACACCTTCGCCTCCACTGTGTCCCACCACAATGGAGTGAATACTAGGAGTCCATGAAGGCTGTGTTGAACTTGTAAAACAAGTTAAAAGTTTGAATTTTGGCCCTCTGTGGCTTCATAAACTGCTTCTGGAAGCTCCCTAAGTTTAGAAAGAATTTAACACTCAGAGGAAGGAATTGTTTGTGGTGATAACAGAGAGAGAGGGAAACACTTGAGGGTTTAATTGAAAGTAATTATGGCATTGAACCCCTGCCAGTGGAAAATTTTCAGAAAACCCATCTCTTGCAAGAAAGTAAACTTCCAGATAGCATTGGGGGGAAAAACTTTTTTTGAAAAAACTTTGGAATCCAGGTAATTGTTTTAAATAATTTTGCTTCCATGGGTAAAATACTTGTATTTTATCCATGGGATGAACTTTTCAAAACTTTCCTGGAATACAATGTAGAGGAATAACAAATGTGAAGAAACATAACAGAACTAAAAATTGTCATTGTCTCAGAGAAGTCAATGCTGTTTGCATAGTTTTGAGGACCTCTGACCTGAAGAAATTTATAGCAATGTGGCAAAACCCGGAGGGAAATGAAACATACTCTGTGTTTCCTTTCTGTTCTATTTCTGTTGGGCTTCCTGGGAATTCAGAGAGTCAGACAGAAAAACGGATTATACTTGGATGTCTACACAAGTGTTCAAGTTCTCTGAGGCATCAGGGGAACAGTTAAACAAAGATGGGATGTGTAGACTTAAATATGTTGTGGTGGTGGAAGAACTGAGGGCAAGCTTCAGATGAATTTAGAAACTGTGTGTTTAAAAAACAAAAAGCCTTTTGCACATCCGGGATATAAACTTGCCCAGAGGTAAATTAATTTCTAATGACTGACTATTCTTTTCTTTTTTCTTTTTCTTGAGACAAGAGTCTCACTCTGTTGCCCAGGCCTTAAGTGCTGAGATGTGATAGCTCAGAGCACCCTTGAACTCCTGGATTTAAGTGATCCTCCTGCCTCAGCCTCCTGAGTAGTAAGGACTGCAGGTTCCTGCCACAATGCCCTGCTGATATTTTTTATTTTTTAGTAGAGACAAGGTGGAGGTCTTGCTCTTGCTCTTCCTGTATGGGCATCCCAAAATGCTAGGATTACAGGTGTGAGCCATGGTGCCCAGCCCCTGACTGGTTCTTCAATACATTACTGGAAGGAACTTGAATGTTTAGAGACCAATGGTGGACAGGTTTGGTCTGGTTGCACTGTGAGTTTGTTGTTATTATTGTGATTTGTGATTGTGTTAATGTTTTGCTTTTGAATGCTTCTAGGTATGTATGCATTGTCCAGTTGGTCACAGGCCCAACCACTCCCTGTTCCCTATTGTTTTATACATGATTGAACTTGGTATAATTATCCTTGTAAATCTTTAATTAGCAATTTTAGAGGAAGCCTGTTGTTGTCGGGTAATGATAACAAAAGACACCTTTTGTGAGTGCCTACAATATGTCAGGCATTTAACATTCTTCATTAACCTTTACTACAATCCCATAGGTGGACATCAGCCCACTAGAAAAGATTTGGAGCCTATTAATGGTAATGCAAGAATTTCAACCCAGGTAAATAGAGCTTTAACATCTGTCTTTCTATTAAATCTAAACTTCCTTGTGATTTAGAAAGTAACAGCATACACCAACTTTGAACATATGTCTCTTCAAACAATATATAGGTTACATGGCATCTACAGAGTGTTAAGTTTCAATATGAAAGAAGGCAAGAACCTTGAACCTCAACTAAGACTCCTAACAGAAAGAATGAAACATTTGTTCTGCATAACATCAGCAACTAGAAAGAACAGATTTTTTTTTCTTTTTCTTTTGGCAATATGGCCCCAGGGCCCGAAGTGGTCAACAGTTGTCATAATTCATTTGGCAAACCTGTCAAAGATAGCTCAGTCATTTAGTCTAACAAAATATTTTTTAACAGTCAGGATACATACATGATTTGGATCCGGGGACAAATGGCTCTCCAAAGGCTTCCTGGCAGGTTGATGATGCGATGCATCAACTGATATATCAGAACTTAATAGTACTGAACCGTGGAGTACATTTACAAAGCTCACATATGTTCTCAGATATCATAGTATATAACAAATTTCATTGCCTTCAACTCAATGATATTTAGAACATGTGATACATCAGTCTTTCAGCTCTGGGATTTAGTAATGGTCCAAGGTTGTTGTCTCCTTTTTAAATGTAAAATGCTTCACTTGAAATATGGGTCATTTATCTTGGCCTTGGTTTGAAATGGCGTATATTCCATCATGTTGTAATACATACTATCTTATAATTTAACCATGAAGGAAGTTACAGACACATATCATTTATCCAGAGTCACTGAGAATGGAGATGGTCCACATAAGTCCATTTTTCTGAATACCTTAAAAGTGCTTCCAGAGTGCCCCCAAATTACAAAAGCTGTACTTACTTTTCTTTATCCAGGCTTGACATAAATGGGGTCAGCATGACAATTTAACTTCCTAATGATTTAAAGTTTTTGTAGAATTAGCTGTTTTACTACCAAAAACAAACAAACAAAAAGCAGTAAAGAAATTCCCAGGGATTTGTGTCACATTTGACCTTCAGCACTTCAGAGCCAAAGGGCTTTTGCCCTGCCTTCTTGACAGTGACTGTGCTTTTTTTTTTTCTTCTCTCATTCTGATTTTATCTCAGAGAATACATATTGAACATTTTTATTTTATTTTATTTTTAGACACAGAGTCTCACTTTATGGTCCACGGTAGAGTGCCGTAACATCACAGCTCACAGCAACCTCCAGCTCTTTGATTTAGGTGATTCTCCTGCCTCAGCCTCCAGAGTAGCTGGGACTACAGGCACCCGCCACAACACCCAGCTATTTTTTGTTGTTGTTGTTGCAGTTTGGCCAGGGCCAAGGTTTGAACCCACCACCCTCAGAATATGGGGCCGGTGCCCTACTCACTGAGCCACAGGCACGGCCCCATATTAAACATATTTAAATCTAGAAGTTAACTAACCAGAAACATGAATTCCACTGATGCTTTCTTATTATCTTCTGTTTTACTTCCTTGTGGAGATAGAGTGGGTTGATGGGTAACTCCTGTCTCTTGCCTCATAGCCCCCAAAAGATATAAGGTGGCCATAAAGTTCATTTGCAATTTAAAATAGCGTGTAACTTAAAATTGCATATGAACTTCATGGACACTCTGTATGTTGACCTGCCAATCCCCAGAACCTGCAATGATTATCTTACTTAGATGAAAGAATTTTTGCAGATATAACTAAGTTTTTTGAGAGGAAGACCTTATCCTCCTCTTAAAATCATTCGAGTAGCCCTTAAATCCAATGATAGGTCTTTAGAGGAGACATAAGGAGGAGGCAGACACGGAGGAGAAGGACATGTGAAGACAGCCCAAGACTGGAGTGACTTAGTCACACGAGAGGGGATGTCACCAGTCATCAGAAGCTGCAAGAGGCCGGGAGCAGAGTCTTCCCTAAAGCCTCTGCCAACACCTTGATTATAAATTTGTGGCCTGTAGAACTGTGAGAAAATTTCTTCCATCTTAAGCTACCAAGTTTGTGATCACTTGTTGTAACAGCCACAAGAAACTAACAGGTTTGCCTAAAAAATCTTCAGACTGAATATAAGAGCTATAAGGCTTTTGGTAAATTGTTTGCTTTTTTCACAGGTGAGTTTGTTTTCAATTTCACTCTTGCAGAGAAGAGTGTTTGCTAATGCCCACATGCACTGTACAGCCAGAGGCCCTCTACCCGCAGATGCCTACGCAATGTCCTTCATCAGTTTGTTTGGCTTTTTTTGTTGTTTTTTTTTTAAGGATTAAGGTGAAATGGCTTTAAAGGAAAATTTATTGTTAGAAACCATTTAGAATACATAAAAGTGTTTGTCTCTCTGATAAAATCCATCCTAAATATATGCCTTGGAACTCTCTCTGGCAGCAAAACCGCTCATGGCGTAATTTGTTTTGACTCTCAATTTCTCTATCATTTTTTTCTCTTTCTCTTGATGCATTTTCTGAAAAGTTGTGGGGGTAGATTTTACAAGTCTTAGCCAATGTATCCAGTTCAACTGCCCCATGGGAGATGTGCACCCTTGAAGGTAGGTATGGCTGTTTCCTGCTTTAGCCAGTAATAATGAGCATCACTCTGGGCAAGTCATTTACTTCTTAATATTCAACCCTCAAGTTCTTTCTTCCTCTGCCATGGATGTCACTAGGTACATGTTGATATGCAGGCATAATGGCATTGAGGTGGCCCCTGGTGTGAACCTGCACAGGAGTGCAGCACCCTCAGGGGATCTCAGCAGGCAGCAGACTAGTAGTAAGCAGGGAAATAAACCTTTGTTGTTTCAGGCCAATGAAGTTTAGGGTTGTTTGCTTTCGCTGCATAATCTAGCCTATGGTGAATGATGCGACTTCTTAATCAATTTTTAAATTTTGAGGAAAGGGCCAAGGAAGGGGAAGGGAGGGGGGAGGTTTGGGTGGGGCCACACCTACGGTGCATCTTAGAATGGGTACAGGTGAAACTTACTAAATGCAGAATACAAATGTCTACATACAATAACTAAGAAAATGTCATGAAGGCTACCTTGAATAGTTTGATGAGAATATTTCAGATTGTATATGAAACCAGCACATTGTACTCCTTGATTGCATTAATGTACACAGCTATGATTTAAAAATAAAAATATAAAAAAAATAACTTTTGTAATTATTTTTAAATTCAGACATCAGCTACATTTTTCTATTTTTGTAATTATTTCAATCACAGAAGTATTTTCTGATATACATGTATTTTATGCCCTTGTACAAACTTGAAGTATAAAATGAGAACTCAGTATTATAAACTCAATAGCTTTCATCTGTGAGAGGAATAGCAAATATTAAAACACAGACTCTGAGTTTAAGTTTCATCTGTTCTTTGTTACTATAAAAAACTGCTTGTTAATTTGAAAGATAGTTGTAAAGTCTTCTAAAATATTTTATAGTAAAATATAGTCATTACAAAATCTTTTTTTTTTTTTACAACTAGATGAGACTAGCATTTATTAAGCCAAACATTTTTAAACCCCCCCCACCTTTTTTTTTTTCAAAATGGTTAATTCTTTGAGGTAAGAAATATACAGGAGGTATCAGGAACATTACATCATATCAAGAAATGAAGAAAGCTATCAAAGACCAATAGTGTGGCTGGGCATGGTGGCTCATGCTTATAATCCCAGTACTCTGGAAAGCCAAGGTGGACAGATTGCCTAGGCTCACAAGTTCAAGACCAGCCTGAGCTACATCGAGACCCCCCCCACCTCTAAAAATAGCTGGGCGTTGTGATGGGTGCCTGCAGTCCCAGCTACTCTGGAGGCTGAGGCAAGAGAATTGCTTGAGGTCTGTAGTCTTAGGTTGCTATGAGCTATGACAGCACAGTACTCTCTAGGGGATGACAACGTGAGACTCTTTCTCAGAAAAAAAAAAAAAAAAAGGCCAATAGCAGCAGTTCTGAACCTGTGGGTTATAACCCCTTTGGAGGGAGTTTGTAACAATGAAAATACATCCTGCATATCAGATATTTACATTACGATTCAAACAGTAGCAAAGTTACAGTTATAAAGTAGCAAGAAAAATAATTTTATGGTTGGAGGTGACCACAACACGAGGAGTTGTATTAAAGGGTCACGGCATTAGGAAGGCTGAGAACCATTGGCCAATAGCGTTCTATCAAAAGAACCTAGGAGCAGAACTGAAGAGACTCCTCCAATCCAAGCTGGGATAATTTGGGCATCAAATTATCGATTGATCATATCAAATACATTTAATATCAGGAGTTCATGATGTAATACTATGTAATAACAAATAGAGAAGGAAAAGGAACATAATCTTATTGATTCATCTTGGAGGATGCTATGGAAGCAACTCACTGCTTTAAAAATTTGTAAAACTCCAAGTTTATAGCATATCTTTCCAAAATGAATTGTATCTCAGAGTAATCCAATAGTCCCTTTGTTAAAAGGATGTTTTTCTTTATAAATGCATTCATCTAAAAGATGAAGAAAAAAATGATAGAATGAGAGCATCACTATTTTGCAACTCCCAATACAACATTAAACCTAAGTATTGATTATTAATGGTGGCTAACATCACAAAACTAAAGCCGTCAGATATGGTGGCCTCCTAATTCAGTCACATATCATCTAACAAGTATTATTGTAAAAAATAAATAAATCTGAATCTGGTCGAGGTTTAGATATATCTATTATATTAGCTTTCTTGATTGCATCATAACAATTAGTTTTTAGTATAGTTTTTAGTATAGATTGTTAGTATAACAATCTATATAGCTGAGAGCTATATAGATTAGGGACAGAGGAGTAATTAACAAAAGTCTACACTGGAAATTCTATAGGCCTCACAATCCATTTTGTTCAGCAAATAAATTTCAAGGAAGGGGAAAGAAAGGGGGAAAACTTTGAATGAAAGAGACTTAAGAGACACATCAACCAGTTGAATTTTATTTGAATCTTTATGCAAATAAACTGAAAATATGTGATATAATGAGGAAAATTTGAATACTCTTGCAGATATTTGATGATATTAAGGAATTACTATTCATATGATGTGTGATAATGGAATTATGATAATATTTATTTATTTATTTATTTATTTTTTTTGAATTTATTTATTTATTTTATTGTGGAGAAGGGGCAGGGAAAGAAGGCGGGGGAAGAGGTGAGTGACAGGGTCGGACCAGTGGCATGGTACCACATTAGCTGTATCTAGGTAGAGGCAGTTTCAGGCCGGGCCTTGCTGAGTCGTTGCTACGCAGAAGTAGCTCGATGGATCTACTTCTAGTCAGGCTCGGGAAGTTGCACTAGGCCTCAGGCACATAGCAGGGCCCAACAATTCCCTCTTTTGTTTTTTGTATGGCGGATAGACATAGCCCCTGTCTTAGGTTGCCTGCTCTTGCAGTTTCAGCCTTACCCGTCATGGGGATACAAACATCAATGGTTTGGTCCCTGTCTTAGATTGACTGAATGCAGAGTAGTCTTACCCGTCTTTGGGTACTATGAATGTAATCCACCATGCAGCCTCTCCATATCCTGTCTTAGGTTGTCCCCGCTTTGGGAATCTTACCCATCATTGGTGCTATGGAGGGCGGTGAAGAATAATAGTTAGATTCTTGGTTAATGAGCCAATGATATTGGACCTCGACCTGATTTAACTGCCTCTAACCTTTTTTTGGGGAAACAGGGCCCAAAGGTGAAGGGTAAATAAGAGTAGCAGGGGAAGAAGGTAGGGTGAAAAACCATGTAGGCCCATCCACAGGGGATTTTCTAGAATTTCTTTTCCTCTCTTTTGATCTTGTTTTGCACGATCTCAGATCTGTTGGCATAAAAGTAGCACTTCTCCTGCAAAAATAAACAGATGCCTCCCTTTTTGGCAGTTAATAGGACTAATCCCCTTCTTGTTGGGGCAAGTATTTAAGGTCTCTTGCTGAAACCCAAATGGATTTTTTTTTTTTTAATTTTTTTTATAGATAAAAATATGCACCAACATATTGTTTTTCTTTAAGAGATTTTCAACATTAGTTGCCGTCAACGCTTTAGATTATTAACACTGAACTCTTGAAAATATGAGTTTCTGTCTATGTTTCTGGTTTAAAGATGGAAGTGAGAAGCCTGTCACCTCCTCTCTGCCCCCACCCCAACCCGTCTCTTCTTTGAAATCATCTGAAGCAAAAGAAGAATAAGAAATGGAAACAAAGATCCCGTTTTCAGCAAAACTAAGAGGTAGCTAAAACCAGGAGCAACAAATAGTTGCAGGGGCTGCCAAAGCAGGGTGCATCCAGGAGAGGGACAAAAGGAGAGTGAGTGTCCGTGGACATCAGACCCAGTCAACAGAAATGTGTTTGCAAGTGGAAGAGGTGCGATGAAGAACAGTCCAAGTGGTGTGTTCACTGCAGAGGGAACTGCGTACATGCCAGGGCAGCAAGAACCCTCCAGGACTCAATTTAATTTTGAAATGAAGACGTGATGGGGTTACACACATATACCACAGTGGCAGGGAATATCTATCTCAGTGGCGGGAGAGAAGAGAGACGCTGCTTTTTGAAAAATCCCAAGGCTGCCTGTCTTTATTGAATGGGGAGAAATAGATCTAAAATTCACATTTTTTAAAACCTCATTTATTAAAAAAAAAAAAAAAAAAAATCATGCTAGGCTGGGATGTGGCCCTGCAAATATTTGGTCTAAGAAAAACTCTTATGCCTCAAAGATGAGAAATCAAACAGAGCCAACCTAAGTGACTTCCAAGACCCAAGACATAAAATAAGGAAAAGGTCAGGAAAGGCAAATGGCAGATAAAATGTTGCCAAAAAGCAGAAGAATACGGTAAGACGTATTTAACTACAAACATAAAACACTTAATGAAGCAATTACCTTGAATGTTCGGGCACAAAGCAGAGACACGGGAATCCACGGAGGTGATGGGAAGATGAGGAGGGACGTGTTTCAGCTGGCAAGGTGCAGGGAGAAAAAATACACCACCCAAGCAGTGAAGATGCGTTGGAAGGGAAGGTAGACAGAAGTGAGATGTGAGCGCTGAGAGGATAGAAGTGAGAAAACCAAATACAATGAAATGAGTATGAAGAGTAGAGGAAAAGTTAGCAGAACAGGACAAAAAGTGAGCCTAACGCTGATACAAAAACCTGGTGATGTGCAATTAAAAAATTATAAGGACTGAATAAAATACCACCAGATAGACTCAATTCATTGATAGAATAAAGTATGGGACAAGATGGGGTTTATTCATAACAGCAAGATGGCTCAATTGGAGGACGTCTATTTATATTAATTCACCGTATTAATGATCAAAGAAAGAAATGAGGTTTTCCCCTTAGGCTCACCTGCTTAAAATGCTTCAGTAAAGAGAGGCGCCTAGCAATGCAGGTGGTGTCGCGGTGGCCTGGGCCACTACAGAAGCTGCGGGGTCCTTGGGCAACACTGGTGGCCCTCAGGCTGCCTGACCTTCCTGGCGGCAGGGTCTCTGTGGCCTGGTGGCTGCAAGCACAATGCAGGGCGGGGGATTCCTCCACTCCCCACTGCGGTCAGCCGCACTCACACGGGAGGCCATGGGGTTGTCCAGGCCCAGGAACCCAGCTCTAGCAGCAAGGCCAGCACTTCCCATCCAATGCAGTAGGTGTGAGTGGGGGCAGAGGACGAAGAGGCCCAGGTTGTGTTCAAACCTGTGGACTTTAATTGTGTCACCAGCCTCCTTGAAGAGACTGGTAAAGACAATTTAGAAGGAAAACAACTTACATGTGTAAGAAACTGTGTTGTCAGCATGGACTTCCCTTATAAAATTCTGAATCTGTGTGCGGAAAAGATGGGATAGCCCCGTTTTGGACTTACCCGAAAATTCTATTTATTTTACTAACGTCCTTTTTTTTTTTTTTTTTTTTTTTTTCAGTTTTTGGCTGGGGCTGGGTTTGAACCCACCACCTCCAGTATATGGGGCCAGCACCCTACTCCTCTGAGCCACAAATGCTGTCCTTTTTCTTTTCTTTTTGAGACAGAGCCTCAAGCTGTTGCCCTAGATCAGGCGTCGTCAAACTGCGGCCCGCAGGCCACGTGAAGCAGTGTGAATTGTATTTGTTCCTGTTTTGTTTTTTACTTCAAAATAAGATACGTGCAGTGTGCATATCCTAAAATTGTGTGGCTTGCTGTTTGGAGAGTATAGGACAAAATGACTTATACTGAAGATAACTGCTAATTCACTTGCACTTTGGGGTTACTTAATGAAAATACCAAGTTCTGAATTCAGGACACAGATTTGTAAGTGTATTATTGATTGTTATCATGCAGAACCACTGCAGAAGTATGTTATTACCAGCAAGCTGGTTCTTAATACAAGATTCAAGTGGCCGGAGTCCGAGAATGAGCAGAAAAATGGTGCAGTCAACGGCATTGCTTGAACTTGCTGAGAAGCTTTGGGTACTTAGAGTTCTGCAACATCTCTCAACTTCTGAGTTAATTGCACTTAAATGATGAAAGTGCACGCAGCCAATGGAATTTGTGCCCCTCCAAGCACAGATCCCTCTGGACAGCTTCTGTTTGGTTCATCAGAAATACTTTGGAACTTATTGGAAAAATCTTCAAAAGAAGAAGTAATACAAAAGCTTAGCAACTTTGACTGTTTGCCGGCTTTGAAGGAAGTGTTTAAAAATCTGTTTGCAAGAGGTTTAGTCAGCTCAGCAATGATACATTACTGACGACTACAATTATTGCTCAAATCCTGGTGCACCGATGATTAGATGTGGTTTTACCAAGGATTTGATACTATTTGCGACCTTTAATGAAGGCATTATCTGATGGCAAAGTTGTTTTGGTTTTGTAAACCAATGTTAAAAAACCTGAGAAACACAAAATAGTTGCATGGTCTGCAGCCCAGTATGAAGAATTAAAACTGCAGGCAAGTGCCACTTTGTCTTCAGTAGATGCTTTATTAATAGGAGGATATGCACCATGCCAAGGAATACCCGAGGCCTTACAAAGCTAGAGCGGTGTCAGAGGGAAGGTCCTTTCTTCAGTTTCCATGGTATGGGTGGCCATGGCAACAAGTTAGCCCAGATGTCTTATAGTTTAAGATTCCTGAGAGCCATGGTCTACCTTGAAGATGAGACTGTAAACGTAGATCTTTATGAAAAGGGAGCAATTCAGCAAATGATTGGAATCTTTAAAAATATAATAAGCAAGCCTCATGAAAAAGAAGAGCCAATTGTTTTGGAAATCCAGTCCCATGTATTGCTTATTTTATCTGGTCTTTGTGAATATCCCATTTGAAAAAAGGAATATTTTTGGAACTGAGGAATAGATACAATCCGTCATTCAATAAGAAGTTACAGAGTGGCTTGGGCTATAATGTGCCTTTTCCTAGTACATTGGATAGCATTTGGTGCCGCATTTTGAGATGTTATCTCTCAGAGGATTGCTTTCTTCAAGGAAGGTATTTTTCTCCTTTTGGATTTATTGGCAAGGAACCAAACAAAAATAAATTCTGTAATCTAATACTTGGACTAATGGTTGAACTTTGTGATAGTCCCCAAACTGCAGCTTATGTCAATGGTTGTCAAGGGAAGAAAGACCAGGCAGCCACTGGTCTTTTAATTAAAAGATTGTGGAGAAAGGAAGAAACAGAACTAGGAGTAGACGAGGCAAAAATGGGAAGAGCATTGATACAAAGAAACTTCCATTTACTGGTTTTCAAGAAGAGCAAAAAATCATATCACAGCCTGTACCTGCCCATCTCTGCAGTTACGAACGTAGGAGAATCTCAGAGCGAACATTTATGCTGCATCGGACAAAATTTACCTGGCATATCTGCTAAAGATTTTGTCACCTTCTGTATTATACACAGATATCTTGGTTTTAAAACTGGAGAAACAAAAAATGAAATATATGAAGAAATAAAATTGGAAAAGACTGGTCACTACAGATAAAAAAGTTTTCGAAGCTATTACAACAACATTAGAAAATATTGGAAAGATGGTTGCTTCTCTGCAAAGCGAGATGATTGAAAGCCAAGCACGCCAAGATGTGCAAAATGAACAAAAAAACAAGCAAAAGTCAACCACACTGGGGGTAGGTACTGAAGAGAGGTTGGTTTGTGGATACAAAAATATAGTTAGAAGTAAGTGCTATGACTCAGCACCTGTGGCTCAAGCGGCTAAGGCGCCAGCCACATACACCTGAGCTGGCAGGTTCGAATCCAGCCCGGGCCCGCCAAACAATGACAGCTGCAACCAAAAAATGGTCAGGCACTTTGGTGGACACCTGTAGTCCCAGCTACTTGGGAGGTGGAGGCAGGAGAATCGCTTGAGCCCAGGAGTTGGAGGTTGCTGTGAGCTGTGATGCCACAGCACT
>CAUYPK010019181.1:0-96909 GCA_963574355.1 Loris lydekkerianus
TCTACATACAATAACTAAGAAAATGCCATGAAGGCTACGTTGAACAGTTTGATGAGAATATTTCAGATTGTATATGAAACCAGCACATTGTACCCCTTGATTGCACTAATGTACACAGCTATGATTTAACAATTAAAAAAATAAATAAAAATAAGAACTTAAAAAAACAACAAAAAAATACACAGGGATATTATTTTAGATTCTTTTTAGTAATCCTAAATACTGATATGTCTGACAGCTACAGTAATTCTTAATCATTTATTATAATTATCAGATATAATATATGTGGTTTAGAACCTTTTAGAAATTATTAAGATATCCCCTTTGAAATGGCTGACATAAACTTAACTAAGGTGGTAAATAAAGCTCTATAATATAGAGCTAATTGTTTGATTTAGGAAACAAATGATGTTAAATATAACATAAAATTATGAAATGAAAAATGATTTATGAAAAGAGTCAGATTATAGATAACATAGGCAAACAATGTGAAAGTGTTTTTTTAAAAAGACATCTTAAAACTTTAAAAACAATAAGATACTACAACATACCATCACACTAGAATGGCTAACATTTTAAAAGACCAAAATACTAGAATGGTGAGGAGTGGAGCAAATGAAACTTTCACAGATTGCTAGTGGAAATGCAAAATGGTTTGGTCACTTTAGAAAAATAGTTTGGCAGTTTCCCTTTCATGTGACCTAGCAATCACACTCTTAGGAAATCACCCAAAGAAATGAAAACACACATCCACAAAAACATTGTACACGAATATTCATAAACGCATTATTCATAATAGCCCTAAACTGGAAAAACCCAAAGGTCCTTTAATAAGTAAGCGATAAAAAATTGTGCTATGTCCATTCTACTGGAACTACTTAGCAATAAAAAGGAAGAAAATACACTGATAACGTGAATGATTCTGAAAAACTTTCTGCTAAGTAAAACAAGTTAAACATAAAAGAATATATAGTGTATGAATCCACTGATATGAATGTATGATTCATTGATACGAAATTCTAGAAAAGGTATAATTATAGTAACAAAATATAGATCAAGGTTTTCTAGAATGGGGAGAGGAAAACAGCAAAAAGACAAGTAAGCTTTTTAGAGTGTTATCCTATATCTTGACTGTGCTGGAGGTTACATGACTGCATATAATTGCTAACATTCATCAAACTGTATACTTAAAATTAGTGAATTTTTCTGCATACAAAGTAGGCTCAATAAAAATGCCTCTGTTTACTTATTGGTGAAAAAAAGTTGGTTTATCATTAAAAATATTGCTGTTATTTTATTACTAAAAATACTGAAAAAAACTGGTTAAATGAAACAAATGTATCTAACTGGATAATAAGTTGTTGACATTACCAAACAGAAAACACTACCTCAACATAGACTTTTAATGTGCTATTTCTAGTGAGCTATAGCTAAAAAGAAATGCAAAGAAATCTTAAACTGTATTCAGCAATTTTACTGTTAATCTGGTAGGGCAAAGCAAATAAATATGTTGATTTCCTCAAGAACGAAGATTTTTTAGCCTAAAGGTAAGAATAAAATCAAAAAAGTAAAATCCTATCATCTTAAATTTGGATAAAAAATATCAAAATTGTGGTTCACACCTAGAATTCTAGACTTTTTGAGGCTGAGGTAGGAGGAATGCTTGAAGCCAGGTGAGACCAGCCTGAGCAATAGTGAGACCTCATCTCTACACAAAATAGGAAAATTGGCTGGGTGTGGTAGCACACATCTGTAGTCCTAGCTACTTGGGAGGCTGAGGTAGGAATGCTTGAGCCTAGGAGTATGGGGTTGCAGCGAGTTATGATGATGCCTCTGCACTCTACCCCAGGCAACAAAGCAAGACCCTATCTCTAAGAAACAAACAAAAAAATCAATATAGATCCTTGATTAATTTTCTCTTTCTAAAAAGTACGTATTTCTAGCTTTATCCTCTGAAAGTGTCCGAAGTTAAAATAATTAACAGTAAATACCCACAGTGCCAACACTGCTCCAACTAAAGGTAATTAGAACTCTTTCAAAAAATAGCTTATTTCAGGTTTGGGGCAGAAAATGTACAAGATCAATCTGGAGTAGATGGCCAGCCAGAAAGTAATTAGTCTACAAAAATTAATGGGGTTATACCAAAAGAATACATGACCAACTTGAGTTTCAAAAAGAAACTTATGATTACTGGGCTAGCCACAGTGGTTCATGCCTGTAATCCTAGCACTCTTGGAGGGTGAGAGGATGGATTGCTTGAGCTCAGGAGTTTGAGATCAACCTGAGCAAAAGTGAGATTCTGTCTCTAAAAATAGCTGGGCGTTATAATGAACAGCTGTAGTCCCTGCTACTTGGGAGGCTAAGGCAAGAGGATCACCTAAGCCCAATAGTTGGAGGTTGATGTGAGCTATGACGCCATAGCATTCTACTAGGGGCAACAATGTGAGACTCTTATAAAAAAAAAAAAAAAAAGTCATAATTACAATATATTAAAACACATACCTCAAATTCAATTAATTCATACTGACACTAAACTTATTGGTCACCACTGGAAGTTAATAGGAAATTTATTCTGAAAATTGATAAGTAAAAGAAAAGCATCTTCTTTGCCTTTCCTATACAAACTGTATTTCACACTAACCAAACAGTTAATCAAGAAAAGAATTTTAAATTTAAGAAGTTTCTACTTAATGAAGAGTCCCAGCTAATTAATACTTAAAGAATAAAAGAATGAGAGAAATCACCACAACTTCTAATGAAAATAATGGATCTAGGTAATGATCATATAAATCAATACTTTTGAAAGATTTTCTAATAGATTTACAAACTGATGACACCTAAACTCATAGGTCAAGCACTGTAAATGGGACAACCAGATGTGTGCTTCCTGATGTAATGCAATAATATTCAGTAATACCATGAAATATTTGTGTCCCTTACCCTAAAAATTAAGTCTTATTAAACCTTTATACCTAAGAGTTTATAGGATAAATGGTAAATAAAGGAACAATTTGACACCAGAAGGAAGACATCTAAGAAATCTAGAACATGTAATACTTTACAGCAGTGGTTCTCAAACTTCCTAATGCTGCAATGTATTTTTATTGTTAAAAAGGGGTTGTGACCCACAGGTTGAGAACTGCTACACAGGAAAACACACAAGTAGCACGAGAAAGGGACATATGGGCCAACTATTATAAGAGAATTAGGAGCTATATCAAACAAAGCAACTTTTTTTTTTTTTTTTTTTGAGACAGTCTCAAGCTGTTGCCCTGCTGTCACAGCTCACAGCAACCGCAAACTTGTGGGCTTAAGGGATTCTCTTGCCTCAACCTTCCAAGTAGCTGGGACTACAGGCGCCTGCCACAACACCTAGCTATTTTTTTTGTTGCAGTTTTCATTGTTGTTTTAGCTGGCCTGGGCTGGGTTTGAACCTGCCACCCTCTCTGTTTGGCTGGTGCCCTACCTATTGAGGTACAGGTGCCGCCCAAAGCAACTGTTAACTCATTATAAAGATACATTTTTGAAAGAGTCAGGAAAATGTGAACCTTGAATAGGTATTAGATATTAGGGAATAATGCTTTATTATTTAATTTATATAGATGATAATCTTTTTTTTTTTTTTTAAAGTCATTATCTGTTAGAGACAGATGTTGAAGATGATAATATACTTTGGGATTTGTTTTAAAAGTATTATACTAAAAAAAACCCAAAAGACAAAAAATAAAAAACAAAAAGAACCACACCAAGATGGAGAGGACAGATAAAATAAGACTAGGAAAATGCTTAAATTTTTTGAACCAGGGTGATGGATATTTTTTTTTTTTTTTTTTTTTTGGTAGAGACAGAGTCTCACTTGATTGCCCTTGGTAGAGTGCTGTGCCATCACAGCTCACAGCAACCTTTAGCTCCTGGGCTTAAGCGATTCTCCTCCCTCAGCCTCCCCAGTAGCTGGGACCACAGGCGCCCGCCAAAACGCTCGGCTATTTTTTGTTGCAGTTTGGCCAGGGCTGGGTTTGAACCTACCACCCTCGGTACATGGGGTCGGCGCCCTACTCACTGAGCCACAGGTGTCTATTTGAATATTTCAGAAATAAAAAAAGATTTAAAAATTCATGGAGAGATAAACATTTCCTTTTATGAAACTTAAAAACAAAAACACTACTGTGGTTTGATTTTGTACTACTATGGGAAATCCTAAGTATAACATGCCAAATAATATAATTTTATACTTAATGCAATCTATATATTTATAGATCTCATGTCTACCATTTAAAGGGATAAGAAAAAATTATTTAGGAAGAAAAGATGATAGAATCTTTAGTGACTCAGAAAACTTCTAAAATAGGCACTATGACAATCAATTACATAGGGAAAATAACAAAAATATTCAGCCTAACAAATTGAAAATAAAATTTACCCTACCAAAAGAACTGAAAGGTTCTTTTATTTTTAAATCATAAAGTCTAGGAAACACCCTTTAAATTTTATGTTAGTAAAAGTCAAAGTAACACTCACGTTTTGAAGGAGTTGTTCAAACCAGTCATATCCAGTATCTCTGCATGCTGCAACCTAAGGAGAAGGTGATGAAACCATAAAAGTTAGAAATTTATTATAAAACCAGAATAAAATATACTTTTGTTAGGCTTTATCCTGAAGTATATTTCTAATTTTTCTCAGTGAAAAAGCTTATTTTTAAAGTGAACCATCTATTTTTAAACTTAAACATTTACCCATGTTAAAGAATTTTATTCTAAAAATATCTTGAAAAACAATTAGCTTAATATATTCAAGTATAATACGTTACTAAATTTCGAATAATGATTTGAACAAATCTAGCTTTGGTGGCTCGCACCTGTAATCCTTACACTCTGGGAGGCAGAGGTGAGAGGATTTCTTGAACTTTAAGAGTTTGAGAACAGTCTGAGCAAGAGCAAGACCCTATCTCTACTAAAAATAGAAAAATCAGCGGGGCACTATGTTGGTTGCCTATAGTCCTTGCTATTTGGGAGGCCAAGGCAAGAGGATCGCTTGAACCTAGTTTTTAAGGTTGCTGTAAGCTAGGCTGATGCCATAGCACTCTAGCCTGGATAACAGAGTAAGACTGTCTCAAAAAACAAAAACAAAAATAAAAACATGAATCTGGGCGGTGCTTGTGGCTCAAAGGAGTAGGGCGCTGACCCCATATACTGGAGGTGGCGGATTCAAACCCAGCCCTGGCCAAAAACTGCAAAAACAAACAAACAAAAAAAACCATGAATCATACTCTGTCAGATAAATCTATAAAATTTCAAAACATTAAGAACAAAATGTCTTTTGTTAAAACATGAAAAATATTCGGGGTCAATTAAAGCTTATTCATATAATAAATGAAATGAATCTACATTCATATTTTCTGAAAAAGACAGGAATTATCTCTTTGTAGTTGCTAGCCTTGGGCCCTTGTATCTATTCTTCTACTCCTTTCTTTCCCTGTTTTCAATTGTTGGAGGAATAGGACAATCTCAGTATCAGTGCCAACATCAATGAATGCCCAGAAGTTGCTGGGCTGTGTGGCTACATCAACCTCATGTTACTTGTATTCCTTGAGAATCTCCAGAAATATAAAGTAAAGGAAGCAGCGCTAACTGTCAAGATTAGTCAAATATCTCATCATTGTCTCTCCCTTTGTAAGACGAAGTAGTCCTCAACTAGTTCTGCACCCACAGTGACCACACGTTTATTCTAGTCCTTCTTACCACATCAGTGATGTTTAAAATTTTCCTTGTCATTGCTTCTTTGTCACTGTGTGGCGTTGGCGTAAACCAGAGTTTCTGGAATGTTTCATTTACTAATTTCTAGAAGAATGAAAAAATTTCAAAGTAAGTACCATACTTACTCACTACCATAAACACAGCCAATTCACAAACCTAAATTTTCATTAAGGCTCAACATAAAGCTATAAATAACAAATCAAAACACAAGTTGCTGGGAATTAATTTCCCAAATTTATAATTTTTTTCAATTTGGAAAAGATTTTAAATAATTTCAATGTGTGATACTATGATTAGCTTTGAACTTTTGCAAACTATATACTTAAATGTTTCTGATCAAACTAAAAAATATTTTTACAGCTTTTGAGGAAGTTGTTATAGTGTTCCCTAAACTTAAACAAAAAAGAGAGACAATCATATGTATGACTACAGATATATATGAATTTACTAATGAACATAGGATTAAACTTAAATTTTTTTATTTTTAATTTTTATGGATACATACTACATAATAGTTGTATATACTACATATTTATGGGGTGTATGTGAAATTTTGATGCAGGTATACAATGTGTAAAGATCAAATCTGGGACACCCATCATCTATCACCTGAAGCATTTATCATTTCCTTGTGTTAGACCATTGCAATTCCATTCTTCTAGTTATTTTGAAATATGCAACTAATTATTATTATTATCTATAATCACCCTATAGATGTTACTCCTTCTATCTAACTGTATTTTAGTACTCATTAACCAACTCCTTTAAGCCTCCCCAACCCCACAAACTACCCTTTCAAGACTATGGTATCTTTCTATCTTTATGAGGTCTATTTGTTTTAGCTCCCACATGAGTGAGAACATGTGGAATTCATCTTTCTGTGCCTGGGTTATTTTACTTAACATAATGAAAGAAGACATTTATTTAGTAATTTAGAAAAATAAACAGATGAGATTTGAAAATCAAAATAAAGTTAACTTGAGGAAGAATCTTTGGGCATACCGCAATCTCTATAATGACATTACACTAATATTATAATTGTTGAATTGAGAGAGAGATCCAATTTTATTAATACAAAATCTATGAAGTATAAATTTTTCTTAAGTTTATAAACTAAAAAGTGATTCATTTGTAAAGTTTTTATGTTATTTAAATCAAAATTTAGATGTAATCAACATTTCAGTTATTTAAATATTAATTAAAATACATTTAAAGTATTCAATGTTTCTTCTTACCTTAATGCCTTCTTCATCATTGACTCTGCGAATCATTTTTACACACATTTCAGTAATTTTTGGAAATGTTGGTTGTTCAATACAGATATCTCTTAGAATCTTTATTACTCTTTTCCTGACGCTGATACCAGTATCCTAAGGACAGAAAGGCATTTTTAAATATCAGAAAAATTGAGATGCCTCAGGTGTGTGAAATTAGAAAATAAGTACCCATAAACAGCATATTCGCTATTTGTTAATATAAACCTGGTCTATATATTGGCTCTTTACATGCTCTCTTATTGCTACTAAAAAAGTGAGTTATTTTATTATATTGTTTTTACTTTTAAAATATGGTACCTAAGACATGGAAATACTCACAGGTTAGGCCTGGACATAAGATAAGAGTATAAACTTGCCAGAATTAAATAAAAAACATGACAGTTTCAAAATTATGCCTAGCATTTAATAGCATATGAAGTATCACCTATAAAGCAGACGTAACAAAATATTTATCCTGAATCTAACAAACTTTTGATACTATCTTATGTTTTATAAGAGATGTTAGAAACAAGTTAAATTAATCAAAGCCATGATCGTTTTCTTAAATCAGTCATATCAAGGGGCTAAGTATATAAAAAAAAGAGAATAGAATTCAATTTTAACTTAATGGCCCCCAAATGTAGTATGTTATCTTTGACTGCATTCTGATAAAGACCGAAAAAGACATTTTGAGATAAAAAATGAGATCTGAATATGAAATGTTTCTTAGATGATATTAGAAAGTGTTAAGCCAATTGGGTGAAATAATGGCTTTATTTATATAGGACAGTACCCATACTTACGAAGATACAATCTGAAATATTCATAAAAAGAGTAGTAGTAAAATGTTTGTAATTTAGCTTAAAAGAACTTAGTGGAAAGTACAGATGAAGTATGGAGTGTTCATTGTACTATTCTTCTTCTTTTTTTGTTTTGAGAGTCTTACTATGTCCCCCTTGGTAGAGTACTGTAGCGTCACAGCTCACAGAAACCTCAAACTCTTGGGCTTAAGCGATTCTCTTGCCTCAGGCTCTGAAGTAGCTGGGACTGTAGGCACCCACCACAATGCTTGGCTGTATTTTTGTTGTTGTTGTTGTTGTAGTTGTCATTGTTGTTTGGCAGGCCCAGGCTGGGTTCAAACCTGCCAGCCCCACTGTATATGGCTGGTGCCCTAACTGCTGAGCTACAGGTGCCAAGCCTGTACTATTCTTCTTTAAGTGAACAAATTTTCATATTAAAGTTTCAAAAATATAAAAGATCAGGAACCTAGCATGCAAAATTATTAATTGTTATTATGTAGTTTAGCAATTCTGAAAACATTTTAGAATTTTTTTGCTAGGGTTAAATCATTAAGAGTTCATAACATATTCAGAATCCTGTTGATTTAACCCTTCACTCTATCAAAGATTGAAACATTAAAAGGGGAAAAGATCCTTTCAGACTTTCCTTGAATTACTTATTTTTCAACCAAGATTTATACCTAGTTCAAACCGAAAATTATAACTCTTAGCCACTCAATGTTGTGATATTGGGATAAAGGTGACAACAAACTCTTATTATTGTAGGAAGATCAAATCTTGTACTGTAAGTATCTATGTTGAGTTTGATAAGTCAATATACCTGCAATACACCTAGAATGTAGTGTGGAGATTCTACAGATATTTCCTAATGCTGACGCTTTCTTTTATTTTCCAGAAAAATGCTTCAGGCCTAGGGAATACCATCACACATAAGAGAAGTATTTCCTAGAACGGTATTTCTTAAGTTTGCTCTTAAGCTTCAAACAGCTTTCTGGCTTAACTTGTAGATATCTAAGCTCCTGATAATTCTGCTTTAAAGAAACATAAACAAAAAGGATCCAAAAATATTGTCAGATGTCAATGTTCTATAGCTGTCGCTCTCTGAAATAATTCTTCCTGTGTATTCACACACAAAAATTACAGTAGATGCCTGTTCAAAAATATTTAATTATCTTACATAGTTCCTATCATTTACTCATTGAAAGTGGTGTAAAAGTAACAGTAACTGAAAAAAAGAACAGAATTTTTACTGAGAGTGCCATTGAGAGTGCACTCTCAAATAATTGATATTGAGAGTGCCATTCTTGAAAATATAACTTTGTTTAGAAAGCTGCTATAGTTCACAGGCTATAGTTTATACTGCTTGTACATTTAAAATAAGATATGGTATTTGAAAGGCAAAATTCAAGCATGAATTATGAGTATGAATCATGACTATTATTCATAAATCATTATAAAAATGACAAAACACACATACCAATATTCTTTCGATCAGCATATCATAATACTGTTCAGCAAGCTGAGGTCGACAAAGGACAAATCGACCTAGTAATTCTACAGCTGCTTCTCGGACACTAGTGGAGTTATCCATTAATCGTCCATGAACTCCTCGCTGCATATCAAGCTAAAGAAAAAGGTTTTAAAAAGTGTCATTTATACTAAATAGAACTAATATTTAATTTAAATAGAAAACTCAAATAAAAAGAATAGTTTTGGTCTCTTTACCCTTGCTAGAATACTGGGGTCTACAGCAACAACCTCAGATAAACACTTCATAGCTTTTGTTCGAACAGCAATTGCATTTTCTCCAAGAACTCGTAGGATCTGTCAAGCAAACATGACATTTTCATAAATTTTAGAATACATAAAAATTTAAAAGGCCCATGATAATATACAAAAACCTTCCATACCTACCATTTATTTCCCTTTAATTTGTATACCAATAAATAAAAATGTCACTGATCCAATGTTTAACTTAAAGCTCAGTACAAATGGTAAGACAGTCCACACTTTGGAGCCTTTTCTTTTATCCAAGCATTCTCCACTGAACCTGGTTTTTATTGTTGTGCTTCATTAGCAAGAACCTGAAGACACACTAAAATCTTGCTATGTATAATTTTAATCAATTTGGCAACTGAATAATTTGTTTTCATAGTGTCACTTTATCTATACCTTCTGTGTGTGCATTAAGCATATATATATATATTGGTAGAACAAGAATCAGACATACAGAATAAGTACATTTAAATAAATAAGGAACACAGACACGTATGCTTCTATGATCTTTTAAATGTTTGTGCTTAACAATGAAAGACACTGTACACCCACAAGCATCCAGAATCAGAAAAATCAAAATCACTGTATAAGAAATTGTGACCCATTTTACCTGTGTCAAATAAATATCAAAGCTCTGGGCAAACGGCCTCATGGAGGCCAAATATCGAACAATCAAGCAAGCATCATCATAGTCTACAGTATCAGAGTTCATCCTGCAACAAAAAGTCATTAAAATGTTATTTATTTTTGTAACTTAGGTATATAACTTATCAAGAGATAACTAAAAAAGTAAATATGTTTTCTCTTCAGATTTTACTTTAATGTGCTGAACTGAGAAGGTGTAGTTTTGATAATGCTTCTAAGAAATTTTTTCCGGTTTTCAGCTCGATGCATAATTTGACCAGTTGTCTCAATTTCCTTTGCATGATGTGTTCCTTCAGATGACTCTTCATCTTTTTGTGATTTCATTGCTTTTTCTGTTTCCAGAGTTGTGTCACGGAACCACTGGGCTATATAGAATTTACGAGAAAACTGGAAAGAAATTAGGTAGACTTGAGTTTGATGAAATTAGCAACATTTCAAAACTACCGTATATACTCGAGTATAAGCAAAGTTTTTTTTGGCACAAAATTTGTGCCGAAAAACCTGAACTCGGCACAAATTTTGTGCCGAAAAAACTTGGCTTATACTCGAGTATATATGGTATTAAGAAATGAGTATAATTGTGATGTATGTAAACGTTTCACATGGTATATGGAAGCAGTACCCCGAATCCCATAAATGCATCAATGTACAAAGCTACAATTTAATAAAAAATAATTAATTAAAAAAAATTTCCAAGTCATTAATAAAGCTAGAGTGTTCATAATCAGAAATGCAAACATTAAAGTTTACTTTAAAAAACTGAAAAAAAAAACAAAACAACACCAACAAAAAAAAACAAACCTTTTTTTTTTTTGACAGAGTCTCGTCTGTCATACTGAAGTACAGTGGTATGATTATAGTTCACTGTAATCTTAAACTTCCGGGCTCAAGTAATCCTCCTTCTTCAGCTTCTTGAGTAGGTAGAAATAAAGGCATGCGCCACATCCTATTAATTAAATATTTTTTTCTGTAGAGATAGGGTCTCATTATGCTGCCTATACTGGTCTCCAACTCCTGGCCTCAAACCATTCTCCTGCCTTGGCCTCCCAAAGTGTTGGGATTGTAGGTGTGAGCCACCACACCCAGCCAAGGTTTGGATGATTTCCATCAGATTAAAAACAGATTTTAAGGAAGCCAGAAAATATGAAATATCATGAATGATAAAAAATTTATTTTACTTTGTTATACTACTTATATTAACTGATGTCAAAACATAATTTGATAAACCCAATTACATTAAATATAGACTGCTACTATCAACTAATTAACCAAAGACAGTATCACATAAGACGGTAACAATGGGTCAATTAGAAAACTTTAGAAAAATGAATAAAATGCTGAACGTTGAAGACTTCATCTATTTTCAAATCTTGCCTTAGTTATGCAAGAAACAGACCAATTATCAATGAAATACATTAACACTGTGGCACACTTACAAACCCATTTCTTTGAATACAGATGAAAACCTGCAATACTTGGCTGAATAGCTTAGTGATATCCAGTACCTACTGACTGTATACCTCACCAATTAAAAAAAATTCAAAATATCCTAATATATATAATATTCTTAAATAAAAGTATGTGGCAGATGTATGGGGGTGATCACGGTATAATTTTTCAACTGTACTGTATATTAAAAAATTGCCTAAAAAATACTGGAAAATTAAAAAGAAGATTATAAGCTTTATAAATGAACTTAAAATATAATTAAAGATATTTTAAAATAAATATACATATAAAAATCTAATAGTTCTTTTTATATGCAAATAGATCATCTCCTATACCTCTTGCCCCATACCCACTGTAAGGACCAATGGCCTAGCCTAGTTCCAATATCTCTCTTGTCATACAATTTTAGTACAGTAGTATATTTCTAACCAAAATTCATATAAGGCGAATCAACACATATCATTTGTTTCTATTTACATTTTTGTTTTGAAATTGATATTATAAACAACATAACTTTTCTTCTTCATGCCACCTCCCAGTTTTCCTTTAGACTCACTTTAAATAAACATGTAATATTGTCAAAAAGAGAAAAGAATCCTACCACTAGTGAAGGATCAGTCTCAGTGTTTTCATCCAAATAATCAAGCAATGCTTTTTGTAACTGTTGGATTTCATCTTCTCCTCCTGAAACCTACATAATAAACCAAATAAGAATAAAAGACTTTACTCGTGTGCTTTAATAAATTATCTAGTTGTAAATGTGATGGAAAAACCTAAACATATTAAAAATGAAAATAAAACCATAGAAAGTAAAATAAACAAAAATATTATTTCCAAAAACTATATTATATATTGATAGCTGAGGTTAGCCTTTACTTTTATGAACCACATGTTATCTTTCTTTTAAAGAGCTTAAAGATAGCTGATATAAAAAAATCAGAATAACGCATTAAATCTTCAGAGATATGAATGTCCTAGCAATGGTTTTTTGTTTTGAAAAAGAAGAGACACCTCCAAACTTTTAGTCTAGTAAATGGAAATGGTTATTATCTGTTTTAATATGTATTACAAATTTCTTTAGGATATTATTTTAAAAGAACATTATAAAAGAAACATTTTTATTTATGATTTACTTTCATGTTAATTGAAAACAGTACTTTATTTCATGTTGGGTATTAAAATACACAATAGGTGAGCTATTTTGGTATCTAGTGCATAAAGAGACCGAATCATTTAGTTCTGTCAAGAACTATAGAGCCAGAAATTAATAGTTAATTGACATTCATGCCCACATTTTATATTCTAGCAGTTCAAAGTTTACCATGTAAAATGCCAAATGTAAGGTTTAGACTATAAGCACTAGAATAACCTGTGTTTTAGGAACATGATAAAACTGATAAAAATCCTGAAATTGGTCAGAGCATTATAAACTAGTACACTATAACTGACAAAATGAATTTGGAAGTATATGTTAAAAGTCATAAAAATGTTTACAAATTATCCCTTCCTCTAGTTGTACAATGTATAATATACACAGCCGTTATGTAGTATTAAGAGGTGCTTATACTATGAGAAATACTGAAAGTCACCTAGCACCTAGACCTTGATTTCTCATTACTGTTCACCAATAAAAGGAACCAGGAATTCTTTTAGAAACAGCTGATCTCAGGGCTGGGGCAGGGAAAGTAAAAGATGTGCCTGAAGCATTTATTATGCCTGAAATAATGGCAGTGCCAGAAAATAAGAAAATTCTCAAAGAATAATCAGAACATATCAAAAAGACATAAAAGCCAGGTTAAAGGGGCTTTCACTTGGTCATATACAGGACAATTACAGGATTAAAATATGACAGTAACAAATTACAACCTATTATATACAATAGAAATGACAATATTATATGAGATGGTTAATATTAAGCATATTTTTTTGCTTTTGGTAACTGTACTAAGGATATTTAAGTGAAAGTTCTTGTTTGCAAAAATATACATTAAGCAGTGGCTCTCAAACTTTAACATTCATTAGAATCACTTGGAGGGCTAGTTAAACTACTGACTGTCCCACAATCAGTTTTTCATTCAGTAGGTCCTGGGAGGATCCTAAAATTTACATTTTTGTTAAAAATATACTTGTTAGTAGTTCCCAAGGGCTTTTAACGTTGGAGTTGTTTTTCTAGGGAATCACACTTTAAAACCAGGTAGGACATGTTGTCTGCAACATAACTTAAATGGTTTGAAAAAAATTGTTTTGTTTTGTTTTTTATAAGACATACATACATGTATTTTTTTTTTCTCCTTTTTCTTTTTTTGTGAGACAGAGCCTCTAACTCTGTTGCCCCGGGTAGTGGGCAGTGGTGTTATTGTAGCTCACTGCAGCCTCAAATTCCTGGGTTCAAGTAATCCTGCCTCAACCTTCTGAACAGCTGAGACTACAGGCAGTTGCTGACACTTGGTTAATTTTTCTTTCTTTCTTTTTTTTTTTTGAAACAGAGTCTCACTTTGTCACCCTCGGTAAGACTGCCAGGCATCATAGCTCAGAGCAACCTCCAACTCTTGGCTTAAGCAATTCTCTTGCCTCAGTCTCCCAAGTAGCTGAAACTACAGGTGCCTGCCACAGTGCCCAGCTATTTTTTTTTTTTTTTGTTTGTTTGTTTGTTTGTTTGTTGCAGTTGTCATTGTTATTTGGCTCGGGCTGGATTTCAACCCACCAGCTCCGGTATATGTGGCTGGCCCTTTGCTGCTAGCTACAGGTGCCGAGCCTATTTTTTCTACTTTTAGTAGAGATGAGATCTTGCTCTTGCTCAGGCTGTTCTTAAACTCCTGAGTTCTAGCACTCCTCCTGTCTTGGCCTCCTAAAGTTCTCGGATAACAGGTTTGAGCCACCACACTTGACCCATTGCCATATATTTTGAAAGAGAATGATAAAGCCCATGTTGTAAACTATGAACAATTAAGGAATGTGGGTGAACAGTTTATGGGAGTTCTCTGTAGTATTCTTGTAACTTTTTTATAACATTTCAAACCACAAAGTAAAAAGAAAAGAGGCATTTCTATGAATACAACGTAATTATGAACTAAAAAAAGACTATGAGGAAAATAAAAACAGAAGTTGCATATGGTAGGGACAGACATTAGGACCAGTTCCCTACCAATTTCTGAAGTAACTTTCTGTATTGCTACCTCATCCATACTTAAAAGAAGAACAGATGAAGTAATAAGACACCTTTTTCCCAATAAGAAAATTCTGTAAGATATTAAATGAAAAGAAGCCCTCCTCAGTCCTTGCAAATATAAAAGATATGCAATATACAAAAGTACAAAATAATATTACTTGGCATGCTTAATCACCATCTCAATCACCAGTAAGCTAAACATTTAAGTAAAATTTATGTTAAACCAAATGTATTGTTACACAAGCATCATAGTTGTTCAAAGAAAGCAAACTAAAGATTTACATAAACTAGTCAGAATTTTCAATTAAACTTTATAATTCACCCTAAGTTAATAGCCCACCTTTAGAAGTACAAATCTTATTTTGAATCTATAAAATGAAATGTAACACTAATGTAAGAACATCCAACACTAGGCCAGGCATGGTGACTCACACCTGTAAACCTAGCTCACTGGTAGGCTGAGGCAGGAGGATCACCTGAGCTCAGGATTTCAAGATCAGCCTGAGCAAGAGTGAGACCCTGTCTCTATTTTTTTTTTTCTTTTTTTTTAGACAGAGTCTCACTATGTTGTCCTCAGTAGAGTGACATCACATGACATCACAGCTCACAGCGACCTCAAACTCTTGTGCTTAAGTGATTCTCTTGCCTCAGCCTTCCAAGTAACTAGGACTATAGGTGCCTGCCACAATGCCTGGCTATATTTTGTTGTTATAGTTGTAATAGTTGTTTAGCAGGCCTGGGCCAGGTTTCAAACAACCAGCTCCAGTGTATGTGGCTGGTGCCCTAACCAGTGAGCAATGGGTGCCGAGCCCCCCATCTCTTTTAGAAATAGAAAAATTAGCTGGGCGTTGGGGTGATTGCCTGTAGTTGCAGCTACTCAGGAGGCTGAGGCAGGAGGATCACTAGAGCCCATGTGGTTTCCATGAGCTAGGCTGATGCCATGGCACTCGAGCTCAGAGTAACAGAGTGAGATTCTGTCTCAAAAAAATAAAAGGACATCGAACACTAATGTAACAACATTCAAAAAAAGCAACTACCATTTATTCCAATAATTAAAATTCTTCATCTTAATACCTGTTTTAAAATTCGTTCTATAGATCCTTGATCCATTTTGCTTGTAACAGCATCCTTCCTCAGCCGTGCAGCAACAGTTCCAAGGTAATCAAGAGAAGCCACTCTTAAAGCCATCTCTGTTGACTTGTTACTGAACTGATGAACCTGAACATCAAAATAGTTTTCCATTTAATTTATTTATAACGATATATTTTTCATTGCAGTTTATCATATAAAATCCATGTTGTACTATTTGAAATTAAAATTTTTTTTTTCTTTTGAACACTCCCCCATAAAGTGATTTTTGCCTTTTGATATTCTGGGATCTGAACATTTTCATTTGGCTAAAAAAATTATAAATTAAACTGCCTTAAGAACATAGTCATTTTTTAAGTATGTAGGTTCAACTGTTAGAATATTACTGAGTAAGAATTTCTTCAACTTATGCGGGATACAATTGTAAGAGACTTTATCCAACAAATGCAATCAGTATAACCCTAATTCTTGAATGAATCCCAAATAATAAAAAAATAAAAATAAAAAGAATTTCTTAGGGTGGAATTCTGATACCAATAAAACATTATCATAGTTTCAGAATAGTATTAACATACTTTCCAGTGCACAAAAAGGTCCCAAAAGTTTTTAAATAATTTATAAATTATTTATACAGTCTAAATGTATTTTTAAAAATAAAGAGAAATCACAGTAATATTTCTTTGAACTTCTCTACTGTATTACATAAGAACTAAGAAGTGAAATATGTTTTTAGAAATACCCTTAAAGATGAAAAGGAGATCACATTACTCAATTTCATGCTTTGAAATGAATAACTTATGACTAAGCATTAAGATGCATTTAACAATAATAATATTTCTAACCGCCCCCAATTTTTTAAAGCATTATTTTATGTAATGAAATGAAAGTACCAAAATTCGCTACAGTTGAAAAGTTTTCTATAAGGTACTGACAACACTGTATACAGTTATACACATGCAAAAATAGAGATGCAATGTTCTTATTTCCTTACACATTTTTAAAGAATTCATCATCTGTGAATCAGAGTACATCCTCATTATGTTGTCTTCTAGTAATCTAATAATCTTTAAATTCTATACTCTTACCAACAGTCTCCCTAACAAACTAAGGAGTAGTTCAGCAGCTGGCCATTCAGGCTTATTGACTGTTGAAAGAAGGTCCTGAACAAAATTTTCAAACAATGGTCTGTAGTCTTCTTCACCTTGCTTACTACCACATCTGTTCAAAGACAAATAACAAAAAGACGTCAATTTAAGTGACATGTCTACCAACATGATCGACATTTTGTTAACTAAATTTTCTTTTCTCTGTATCTAGAAACAATGTATTTGAGAGTACATTAAATAAAATGTGGTTTTATAAACTGGGTGTGGTGGCGTGCACCTATCATCCCAGCTACTCGGAATGCTGAAGTGAGAGGATCACTTGAGCCCAGGAACTTAAGACCAGCCTGGGCAACACAGGGAAACCCAATCTCAAAAACAAAATAAGGGCCAGGAGCTGTGGCTCATGCCTGTAATCCCAGCACACTGGAAGGCTGAGGTGGATGGATTGCTTGAGCTCACCAGTTGAAGAACAGCCTGAGCAAGAATGAGATCCTGAGATCCTATTTCTAAAAATAGCTGGAGTTTGTGGCGGGTGTCTGTAGTCCCAGTTACTTGGGAGGCTGAGGCAAGAGAATCACTTGAGTCCAAGAGTTTGAGGTTGCTGTCAGCTGTGAAGCCACGTACTCTACAAGGGCCTCAAAGTGAGACTCTGTCTCAAAAACAAAAAACCAAACCAAACCAACACAAAATATGTTTTAAAATATATTTCTCAAATTTCATTTCCCCCTCCTAATAGGGAATTCATTTATTAACTAGTATTAACATTACTTTCTGGCAAGCATTAACACATTTTAAAAAATGATCATTGTTTTTCTCTCTGTAAGATCACCACAAATTCTTATGGAGGCTAAGTAACCTGTCTCCACAAACTTTCTCACTCTATTAGAATAGGAAAATTCTCCAAAATTAACCGAAGTCAAAGAATTCCAATTTAGTACTTTAATTTTTGGAGCCTAACATATATGGAAGTTCACAAATTTTTAGATTTTTAATACTTTAATTGCCTCATTTTAAAGAACAGGAAACCAAGGGCCAGGGAGATGTATTTGAGGTTCAGATTATGGCGGTAAACTGATTAATCTCTTTTTTTAAATGAACTATTTTTTATACTACGGAAAATTAAAATCAGATAGGTTTATTTTGCTCACTTTTTAAGGAAGATGGAAAGGAAGTTTTGGGCTGTGCGCATAGCTGTTTCATAAGAATTGGTAATGACAACATCCTGGTCAACCTAGAGTGAGAAAAAATAAATTTATAAAGATGTAACAAAAAACCCCCAGCAAACAAGTTACCTCAGTTGCTACTGACATGTTATTACTGAATAGGAGTAATACATGCAAATACTAAAGTATTTACAGCATCCTTGTACATATAAAGAGAGAAGCCACAATTAGCACACTAAACATGTTTGATTTATAAAATCAAATAAAAATACTGGTAGAGAATTTAAAATATGTTAGAGTAACAAATGTGGTTAATAAATGTTATATCAATAATTGGCACATCACGATCCTGATCAGAACAAAAAAGAAATGGATTAAAAATACAAAAAGAATTTTGAAAAAAATATTCCAACCTCCAAGTTTAATACTAGAATATAAGCCAAAAGAAAATTCAATGCATTCATTAGATATTTAAAGACTAAGGTACAAATAGTCAATTTGTAGTTGTATTAACCCCAGAAAGGTTAATGAATATAGGAAAAAGGGCTCAAGCTCACTAATAACCAGAAAACTGCAAAATAAAACATAATACCATTTCACCAGTGACCAGAATAGGCAAAATCAAAACTTTTAGGCATGTAAACTAAACACCACTTTAATAAGCAAACTAACAATTTTCAGTAAAATTAATGCACATACACTATGTACACTATCTTAACTCTACTTTTAAGTATACTAAAAGAAATTCTTGCTTTAAGTTGTGACGCTATTCTATATTATTTTAAACTCAAGTAAAAAATACGTATTAAAAGTTATAATGTATTAAAGTTATATGTATTAAAAACAACGGTGAGTGAAAAAATTAGCTGTAAACATGTCACTATCATTTACGTAAATTTAAAGAATATGATAATCAAATTTATAAAGATAAATAAATAAATGGAAAGAAATAAACATACTTATGATACCAGTCACCAATAATAAATAAAGGAAGATTGAAGATAGAACAATAGAATTGAGGTAGGGATGGAAAAAGAAAGAAGACCTTAACTTTTTAAATATTTCATAATTATTATGTATTTAATTATTACAACAAAACGCACATGTTTACTTATGTAAACCTATACTTAAGTAAACCTATAAGAGAATAAATAAATAAAATTATTTCTGCTTCTTTTGAACTTTGGTTGAAGTAAAACTATAGAACTTGCAAAATTCTAAATGTCAGCTCAGTGCCTGCAGCAGTGGTTATGGCGCCAACCACATACACTGAGGGTGGCAGGTTTGAACCCAGCCTAGGCCAGCTAGACAACAATGACAGCTGCAACAAAAAACAGCCAGGCGTTGTGGCTGGCGCCTGTAGTTCCACCTACTTGGGAGGCTGAGGCAGGAGGATTGCTTAAGCCCAAGAGTTGGAAGTTGCTGTGAGCTGTGATACCACAGCAATCTACCAAGGGTGACATAGTGAGACTTCGTCTCAAAAAAAAAAAAAAAAACAACAGAAAGAAAAAGAAAAATTCTAAATGTCTATGAAAGGTATAAAATCAAAAGCAAATCTTAGCTATGAGTCACCTGTCAGGAAGAGCATAAACTCATTTTCACATAAATTTTATGTTAATTATAATTACAGTAGTAAGCTGACCATCCAAAAAACTGTTACAAATTTGTCAACGTACAGAGGTGGTCAATATAAGGAACTAGACCTACTGCACCAATATGTACCTAGGGTGCATCTCTGTTCTATGAAAATTGGGTCAAATTAGGGAATTGGTCAATGTAGGGAGGTGGTCAGCTATGGAGGGTCTACTGTTTATGTTATGCATTTATATACCGGTTGTATATCCCTAATCTGACAATCTGAAATCCACAATGCTCCAATGAGCATTTGTTTTCAACATCACATTGGCACTCCAAAAAGTTTTAGATTTTGGAGCATTTAGGATTTCAGATTTTCAAATTAAGACTACTCAACATGTATGCAGATTACATACTCTAATATTCACATTCATGTTCAGTATCACCCTCCCACACCCCCCAAGCCGGTCTAGTATTTTTTTTTACAGCTTTTATTTTTTGGCAGGGCTGGGTTTGAACCTGCCACCTCCGGCATATGGGGCCAGTGCCCTACTCGTTGAGCCACAGATGCTGCCCCAAGGTCTGGTAGTCTTAATAAGTATTATCCCCACTTTACAGATGAAGGAACAAACTCAAAAATATTAAAATGATTTGTATGTTTCACGATTGATCAATGTTAAGAGTCAAAACCAGAACTCAAGTCTCTAAAACCATGTCTAATGCTTTGCAAGGATTTTAAAGCCTAGCCATGAACCCCTAATTAAGAACTTATTTTGTAAGAATAACAGAGAATACAGGTGTTTTCCTCCATGAAAGTACAAAGTTATAAAAGAGATTTAAAAATCTCTTAAATTTCTTTGAGATTTCTTACTTTTTTATTTGAGTCCTCTTCTGAATTAGAGTCCTTTTCAGATGATGGTAAGTGTACTACACATTGAATAAGCTGTAAAACCAGTGCTGTAACCATCTGAATATACATAGGTTCTCCATCCATATCACTACTGTTTAACCTTTAAAAAAGAAAAAACATCTATGTGGATTATGAAAAAAATTTCATTTTACAATCATTTGAAAGTTTTGAGATGCTTTCTTCACCAATATTTCTAGGCATTACTTCAGCATTTATCAGTGTTCTTAATGTATAATTACTTTTTTTAAATTAGAAAAAAAGTTAAGTAAATGCCTATGCATGCTCAGATAATTACAATAGCCAAAGGAAAAATACAATATTTAATACAAATTTCTCTACTTTATATGCACCATAAACATTTATATGAATAACTAAATACTTATCAAAATGATTTTTTAAATAATAAAAGTCTTCAAGGGTTTTTAATGCCCATAAATTCTGGTATTCATTTGTTGAATCTAGTATTAATTTAGCATTGAAATCTACTACAGAGCTCTTGATAATCTATATTAGATTATAAAGTCAGTGGAACTGACTATGAAAAATCAACTCCCAAGTCTTTTGTTCTATAGATATTATAAAAGTATAAGAATTCTTTCATTATGTTGATAGTTTTTCTTCAGGTTTAACAAATAATAGATGTTTATCAACACACAATTGGTCCAAAAATGATTAAGATAGAAATAATTATGTTAAAGAAAGTCTTCAAAACAATCTAAAAATAGCCCTACATGCTAGGTCAACACATTTCATCACTTAGGAATATTAAGATAATTATGAAAACAATGATGATTACTCTGATGGCAAAAATATTGATGCTGACAATAGCAGTGGATAACATTCTTTAGTTATTGTATGCTCAGTGATTAAAGAGCATTTAATCCCTATGTTTATTTTCTATATTGCTGTTAATCTTTTTCTTTTCTTGTCTTCTTTTTTTTTTTTTTTAGAGACGGAGTCTCATTTTATTGCCCTTGGTAGAGTGCCGTGGCATCACAGCTCACAGCAACCTCCAACTCAGATAGGGCTTAGGCGATTCTCTTGCCTCAGCCTCCCGAGTAGCTGGGATTACAGGCGCCCACCAGAACGCCCAGCTATTTTTTTTTTTTTTTTTTTTTTTACAGTTTATGACCGGGGCTGGATTTGAACCCGCCACCTCCGGCATATGGGGCCAGCACCCCACTCCTTTAGAGTCACAGGTGCCACCCCGCCCAGCTATTTTTTTGTTGCAGTTTGGCCGGGGCCAGGTTCGAACCTGCCAGCCTTGGTATATGGGGCCGGCGCCCTACTCACTGAGCCACCGGCGCCACCTTGTTATAGTAATCTTAATAGCTATCTTTTAAAAATATTACTTAACTATAATCAGTTACCTGAAATTCCGTAAGCTCCTTTTGCTAGTTGGTAATCTTGCAAGTGAAGTAAAAATTTCTTCCAAAATTAACTGTCTATGTTTTTCATATCTTGAGAATACCTGTTTAGTAATTATAAGATCCCAAATTAATTTAATAATAGAAAACAAAACCAAATAATACAATAAAAATATTACTTGCCACTTAGCAATGGTAATCAATTAAAATTATTTAGTCAATTTTTGTATCAATAATTGGAAGATTCTTAAAAAAGTTAAAGAGTATACTGATTTCACTGACAGGTGTGTATCTTGGTTAGAAGAAAGAAAAACAAGAGTTAAATGATTTTAAATCATTCTAATTTTATTATAAATATAAAGCACTTAATAACTGCAATATTTACAAGTATTTAGAGATATTTTAAATTTGACAAAAACAGAATAAACCAACAAATTCACAGAACAGAAAAATAATGCTCAGTTTATAAAATCTAATAAGACACACTAAAATAGTCTTTATAATGAAAAATGAATGTACTAGAAACCAGGAGTCTGTATTAATTTCTAAGAGTTTCAATGACATTGATATAACTTTGACGAAACTTTGTATTAAAAATACAAATTTGACAATTATGACATTGACATAACATTGTATTAAAAATACAAATTGATTACACTTACTGCAGTGACTAACTTAATGGCACACAATTGTAGTTCACTAACGTTTTCCACAAAAAATGGTGTTATTCCCATTGATGAAACCTGTAAAAAGCAAAAAAAGTAATCAGTACACATCTTTAGTTGATTTCGGTAACATTCTACCTTACTAAAATGTTAATACATTAAAAAACTTATTGGAAAACACTAAGAGGGCATTTTCCTTTTCCTTGCATAATCAGTATCTATTCCTATCTGTGGTCCCCTTCATCTTCAGCATATGAACACACACATATCAGGTGTTTGTATCATAGCTACCATTCCTCTAACCTCTACCATTTGAATTTATAAAATGTCACAGGAATATAAAGAAACAAAAAACATTTTGTCATCCTGGATGAAAGTATCATACAAATTCAATATTTTGTATTTGTAATGTAAAATAATACTATAAAGGAAATAACTTTTAAAAAATTTAGAGTTTGAAATTTATACTATATTCATCTGTCCTCTGCCCAAAAAAAATTTTTTTTTTAATTTTGAGACAGAGTCTCACTATGTCGCCCTCAGTAGAGTGCCATGGCGTCACAGCTCATGGCAACCTTAAACTCTTTGGCTTAAGCGATTCTCTTGCCTCAGCCTCCCAAGTAGCTGGGACTACAGGCTCTGGCCACAATGCCAAGGTATTTTTTGTTGTAGTTGTCATTGTTGTTTTAGCTGCCCCAGGCTGGGTTCAAACCCACAAGCCTCAGTACCACTGTGCTATGGGCACCGAGCCCCCAAATGTTTTTTAAAACTCCCTGAACTTTGATTTCTTAAGTTTAGATTTAACATTCTGAATAGGAAAAATGAACACAGTGTTGGTATTATTATTGGGTGAGCAAGGTTATTCTAGACTCAGTGAGGCCATTTTTAAATCATTTGGTCTAGAAGTACATAAAATGCTTAGAAAAAATACTTACCTGAAGAATTGTTGTATCTGTAAGAAGTTGTATCTCTAGCAATTCTGATAAGCTGCTAACAATGTCACAAACTTTGTTATAAAGCATTACTATTACTCTCTGCTTATGGGTAGAACATTTAGCGCGTTTTGCCTTTGAACTTAACAAGCCTCCTAAAATGAAACAAATTCAAGATAAGGAAAATATTAACTTTCAATAAATTTGATGAATAGTACTAACACTATTTTCTGAACTAAGAGAACACAATTTTTTCCTGACTATATAAAAATACAACCTGGTAGATAAAGCCTGTTATTTATAAAAGAAAATTATTCTCTAGGGGTATTCTATTATAATAGATAGTGTATGTTAAATTCTTAACATAGGCTATTAAATTCTTTTATCTAAAATATTGATTTATCTGGATTTTTACTTTTTTTTTCCCATTGGGCCAGAATAGTAAAGTTTTATTTTCCTTTACATTAACTTTCAATTATTATACAATGAGTAATCAAGTATAGATTATTCATGAATCTAAGTTTGGCTTTCCTCTCTTCAAATGTATACATATTGTTAACCATGACATTGTTCACTTACAAAGCTTATGAGTAAGAATATTCATCTTTAATTAATCCTTTTTGCAGATAACTATTATGATAATATTAGGGGGAGGTTAAAAAAAGAATCAGAAGCCGATATCATCTGCAATTCTCCATGACCATAAAAATAACTTCTATTATACATAAATAGTTGTTATAATTGAACAAGTACTGTATTATCTACAAGTTCTATATTCTAGAAAAATCCACAATCAAAACCAATGTTTGTTAAAATTTATATGATTAAATAATGTTGGTGCCATTTTATCGGGACACTGTACTCTGATATAGGTAACCCAGAAAAAAATTACAAAAGGTAATTTTGACATTATACTAAAAAACTATAAATATATAAGGGCAAACTAACCTCCATGAGGATCTAATCTGTAAACAGGATCATACTGAGGATAAAGGGTATTCTGCAAATGAAATTTAGTGTACTGTATCACTCTTTCAATTACATCCTCAATATATACAGCTTTTGGCATATTAGGGGATGTCATGATGTTGATTGTTGTAAGACAGGCATCTGCTGATTTTGTAACTCTCTCCATAATAAGGTCTCTCCATAACCTTTCTTCTTCTTCAGTATCATTATTCTACAAAACAGCACTATGTTAATGACACGAAAACAAACACATTTATAGGTTTAAAATATAGATAAAAATTATGGTATATTTGACTTTTACTGGTAGAAAACAGTGTTTTAAGTGTGTACATTCTTTAAAGAATATCTGGAATAAAGTAGAAATATAGGTATTTATGTAAGATTTTTGTTTCCATGTTTTCAACCATGATATATGCTATCTCCTCATTTTACCAGTAGATGGCATTCTACTGACAAAGTTACAGTTAGTGTTATTTTTTGTGTACTTATCCAAATCTAAACTTTTAGCTTAAGAGTATAAATGTCTTTAAATTAATTTCATGTTTTAGACAGAAACATTATTATAGTTAAGAAAAAAACTTTAGCTGGGTGTGATGGCTCACACCTGTAATCCTAGCACTTTCAATGGCCAAGACAGATGCTTGAGCTCAGGAGTTTGGGAGAGTCTGAACAAGAGTGAGACACCATGCCTATAGTCCCTGCTACTCCGGAGGCTGAGGCAAGAGAACTGCTTGAGCCCAAGAGTTTGAGTTTGTTGTGAGCTATGATGCCATATCACTCTATCCAGGGCAACAAAGTGAGACTCTGTCTCAAAACAAAACAAGACAAAACAAAACAAAGCAAACTTTATAAATTCTACTTGCAATTTTGCTTTGTGAAAATAAATTATTAAAAATTAAATGAGTCTCAGATTAAAAAATAGTGACATGCAGATTTCCAAAGACATGTGTATTTTATTTTTATTTTTTCATGTTTTTTGAGACAGGGTCTGACTTTCCTACCTGGGAAAAGCATAGCTCACTACAACCTCAAACTCCTGGCTCAAGTGATCCTCTGCCTCAGCCTCCCAAGTAGCTGTAATTATAAAGGCATGCCACCATGCACAGCTAATTTTCCTACTTTTTGCAGAAATAGGGTCTCACTATATTACGTAGGCTGGTCTTGAACTTCTAACCCTCAAGCAATCCTCCTGCCTTGGCCACCCAAATTATTTGGATTATAGGCTTGAGCCATTGTGCCTAGTCTATTTTTTAAAAATGGATAATTTTCCACAATTACAAGAAGGACTTTACCTAACAAATGCAATCAGTATAACCTTATTCTTTGTACCTTCAATGAATCTCAAACAATAAAAAGAAAATAAATAAATGACAGAAGGCCTCATTTTAATTTGCACATCAGCAACTTGACATTTCAACTGGGATAAAGAACTTTTAAATTTATTGTTAAAATGAAAATCTCTTTATCACATCCTTAGTTGTGAAATATAAACCTTATATTTTATATATATGTGTATGGAATTTCCATACACATGATACTCAAAGTTTATTCACTGGGAAAACAAACAAATAAAAACCACAGTATATGTACAGCAGAGACAGGTATTTAAAAGTTTTCTTTTATTTTACTGCTTATGCTATATGCATACCTAAAAAAAAAAGATAAAGTAGCTTGTCTCCAATATTAAAATTGCTGTTTAGAAGAGTCAGTTAAGGAGGTTCATGATTCATGCCACATGTTAAAGCTATTAACGACATATTACATGGTACTATGGATTTTAGGAATAAAAATAATTTCATAAAGAACTCCAGCTCTTAGGCCGGGCATGGTGGCTCATGCCTGTAAACCTAACACTCTGGGAGGCTGAGGAGGGTGGATTGCCTCAGCTCACAGGTTTGAGACCATTCTGAGCCAGAGCCAGAGCCAGAATCCATCTCAAAAAACAGCCAGGCATCATGGTGGGTACCTGTAGTCCCAGCTACTTAGGAGGCTGAGGCAAGAGAATCAGTTTAGCCCAAGAGTTTGAGGTTGCTATGAGCTATGATGCCACAGCACTCTACCAAGGGTAACAAAGTGAGACTCTGTCTAAAAAAAAAAAGAAGAAAAAAAAAGAACCCCAGCCCTCCAAATTCTTGATGATGTGTACCACAATTTCTTGTCAAAGTATTTAGATAACTTGTGACTAATGATGGAGTAGACTGATACATTAGGTTACACTAAGCTCTTTGTTTCTGTTCTTCAACAAGTAGTTTAAAAAGAGGGCATTAAAAAATATGGAGAAATACCATTCAAGATTACTTTTCTACACATCTGATTCTATGAGATCTCTCAGTAAACCTGTGGCTTTTGCAAACACCAAGATCATTTCCCTCATGAGATAAAATCAACTTCAGTGCACATTTTAAATAGATATATAATATGTATGCATGTATGTTTGTACATATGAGAATGGAAGTATATTATCAAAAGTATTGAAAGTGGTTATTCATGGAGGAGAATATAAATTTGTGTTTTGGAAATTAATCCAATAATCAAATTAATCCAATATAATCAAGTTTTTAAAAATAAAGAAAATTCATTAACTCAAAATTCCAAATTCTTATTTCATATTAATTGCATATAAGCACTAATGTTTAGATTCATTAATGTTAGAGATGTCTAGATCAATTTGAATGTATGTGTAATTTATAAAGTCAACTACCACGTTTCAAAGGCCGATCCTAGAAAATTTATTTCAGTCAATTCATAAACGATTACAACCATGTTATTACTACTTTTGATATAGACATATTAAAATGTAGTAACAGTTGCAGTTAACATTATTGAGAAGTTGCAATGTATACTCATTTAATCTTTCCAACAATCCTATGAGGTAGGAATAAAAATAGTTTGAAGGATAATATACACTAATTAAGGACTAGTATACATTAAGAAGTCATAATAAGATTTCTAACTGTTTCTCCAGAGAATGTCAACAAAAAGAATTACTACCTATCATCATATCATAGATGAAAAAAAACTGTAAAGACATTCATATACTTACACAAGGAAGAGCATAAACTAAGATTAAAAAACAGTCCTTTAAACCGAATAAATTTATATCTTTATTATTCTTGCTAAAAATAGCAGAGCTGTGGATTGACAATGTGTAACATTACTTTTGAATTACCAAAAGTAAAATTCTATTAGCAATGTTTATGAATGTAATCAGTAATCTGTGGTAAGAAGTTCAAATTAATGAAATGTTAAATTTCCCCTATAAATCAAAACTACTTATGAAAAAACTCATAGTCGTCCCTACTTATCCATAGACATTGCAAGACTTCCAATGGCTGCCTGACTCTGGCTAGTACAGAATTTTATGTATACTATATTTTCTCTTATGCATACACACCCCTAAGATAAAGTTTAATGTAATTAGGCATAAGAAGAGATCAATAATAACTAATAATAAAATAGAACAATTATAACAGTATACTGTAACAAAAGTTAGGTGAATGTGGTCTTTCTCTCTCATTCAAAATATCTTACTGTACTGTATTTACCTATTTTTGGATTGTGGTTGCTTCAAGTAACTGAAACCACAGAAAATGAAACCTTGGATAAGGGAGGACTACTGTACAGCTTAATAATATTAACAATATGGATCTTAAACTTACATGATTTAACAAAGTAGAAAGCTTTGACCCATCCTGAATATTCTTTTCCAAGATATTTAGGACTTTCACAGTTTTGTCAGTTGAAAGCTAAAATGGCAACATAAATTTTTCTATTAATCATTGGTAAAAGTTATAAATTATTCAAAGAAATATTTTTGCATAATTATTTCATATGAGTTATGAAAAGAGATAACATTACCCTCTGAAAGAGAAACCTTTCCTACTTACAACCTCTACTCAAATTTAAATTATGTTAAGAATTAATCACTTGTTTCTGAAAGGCAAATAAGCAAACACAAAATGGGCAACATGTGCATGTTACTAGCTCTATTCTTAACCATGTATCAAATAAGACTGAGTTTATTCTGATGCCTGATTCTCTACTCCTGTGGCAGTGACACAGAACATGCATATGAACGAACATACACAGGAAGGACTTCATCTGTTGATTTAATTATCACATGGCTCTCACACTACTTTGTTATTTAGCAATTTCTTAACATCCAAGATAGCATTTTGAATGACAAGCACGAAATTGTGAATGATAAAAGATATGCATGTGAGAAAACATTTTTTATTTAGTAGAAATGTGTTATTACTTTTTAAAAGATCCCTATTTCATGTCTTCAAAAGGATGTATTTTCTGCTTAAAAATTTATTAGTCCATTTGAAGGCTCTGTCAGAAGCCAAATGTTACATATATGTATTTTCTTGATTCAGCAGTTCTTTTAGAGTCCTGGCACACAGTTAGAACACTCAACCAAATCAGTCAGAAGAGGTAAATGGGAGATCAAAAAAGTAAATGACGGTGTCCATAGCACAGTTGTCACAGTGGTTACAGCACTAGCCACATACACCAAGGCTGGCGTGTTTGAATCCGGCCTGGACCAGCTAAACAATAATGACAACTGCAACCAAAAAATAGCTGGGCATTGTGGCGGGTGCCTGTCCCACCTACTTGGGAGGCCGAGGCAAGAGAATCACTTAAGCCTGAGAGTTTGAGGTTGCTGTGAGCTGTGATGCCAAAGTACTCTACAGAGTGTGACATAGTGAGACTGTTTTAAAAAAAAAAAAAGAGTAACTGACTTTAAAGTCCAATTTCAATACTCAGGCTGGAGCATAAAGGCAAATATCAAACATTTCACAACAGATTAAAACTACTTAGACTTTTGATACCATTTCCATACTTTGAAAATACTCAGTAAATTTGCCTTTTTAAACAGTCAAAAATATTACCTACATGTAATTATGGAACTTACAAATACCTAAGATTGGCACTGGACACATCCAGACTGTTCACATATTCCTATACATAAATCAATATATTCCTAGTTGCACATAGTGGTATTAATAAATGCAAATGAATAGCACATTAATTCTTGGTTTACTATGAGAAATGTCTGGCTTTAAAAATCAAATTCATGGCACATTCATCACTTGGAATATAAATAACATTTAAACAAATGAAAAAATGAATAACTGATTATATTTTAAGTTTATAAAAACACCAAAATATTTTTTAGATTACTTTAACATTGTAAAATGGAAAAATCTAAATAAATAGGCTTAAATTATTTAGAATTGATTCCACAGATTAAGTACAGGGTGGCTTTAAAGTTCGTGTGTAATTTAAAATAGTGTGCAATGAACTTTATGGCCAATCTGTACAATCTTTTGATAATTCTTGTATAATTCTTAAAGAAAAAAGTTATTATTTCTACATTATAGACCGGGAAACTTAAGACTCTTAAGTAGATGATTCTCTCTACAAGAGGGACTCTGGTTAGAGGAGGAGGAGAAGGGAATTGTCTTGAAATTCCATTTGCAAAGCAATCATGCAGAAGTTTAAGAGTTGGGTGGTAGTTGATATAGATTATGAGATGTCACCCCTTGATGTTGCCACTATGGTTTTGAATTATCAATGAAAAATATTCTACTTCTCAGTAAAAGGGAGCTCAAAGGAAAGACAACTTTAATGTATTTCTGCATTTAAATGATCTAAATATTTGAGAAAATGAAAAACTGAAAAAAATCAAGGCTCATGCTGCTTTCAACATAGCAATATTCCTTTTATTCAAGGCTTTTTTTTTTTTCCTCTGAAGGAAATCATAAATTATTTATTATTATTTACTTCTTAATTTATCCTGAAATCTTAAACTAATTTCAAATGTTAGCTATTAAGTAAATTTATAAATTTTACTTTATTGATACCTTATCCATTATACCCATTGCTTTAATTTTAGCAGATTCACTGCCAAGTTCATTAAGCTGATGTTTTCCTAAGAGTAGTTCCTGAGGAATTTCATCATCATCACCTGAAAAAACAAACAAACACATAGTTTAGATTTATGAAATAGCTCAGTGTGGCAAGCTTAATTTTTAAATAAAGTTGTTGGACACAAAAACAGAAAAATGAAATAAGTTAACAACTTAACGAATTTCCATAAACCTAAAGAAAACCCTGAAAAAAAAGAGGACAGGAATTAAAATTACAATAGATTTCTGATTATCTTGTCTTTCCTGCTTTGGATATACTACTGGCCCTTCTCAACCATGCTTTCTGCCTCAGGAGGCTGACCTACATGGACTACATTAACAGTCACCCAATGCCCTCTGCCTTCTGTTTGTTCACCCAGTAGGGGTACCCTGTCAGAAAAGCAAAGAGAAGGAGAGTAAAGTCAGGGATTTTATATCCCTGTGATTCTTTCATTACGACGTATTCTCAGGCTGGGTCTGTCCTCTGACCAAAAGGTACTGCTTCTTTCAATGTTGTTCTACATTACAACAGTTTTTCCTACTGAATGAGTTCTGGTGCTTTCTTTTTATCCTTATTCTTTTGGGTACAGGGGTGGTTAAGAGTTTCATGGCTGTTAACCCTGAGTTCTGGTACTATGTTGCCCCATCAAGGTAATTACTCTCTTTATAAATAACTCCTCTTCAAATTATCCTAATTTGATAATGACAACTATTTTCCTTTTGGGACCCTAAATGATACAGAAGACAATTTCTCAGCACAGAATAGGAAAATTAAAAAAAAGATAAAACTGATAACTCTAAATAATCAGGAAACACAATGATATAGAATAGGGAAGCAATCCTAACAAAACAAATACCTTCAAAATGAAGTGCGATATACACTTTAAGTCATTCCCAAATATATGGAATTATACCAGAATTAATGTATTAATGAATAACATAACTTTCATATAAATTAGGCATTAGTGATCTTACCAGCTGAAGGTGGCATACAATTGATGGCAGTAGCTCTACAGATTGTAAGTAGTGTTTTCATAAACATTTTTATATTTATAGATATAATGTTTATATGTAGTAGACCATGTAGGACTGTAACAAACTGGTCAATGTACAGAGGTCTTCAACATAGGGAAGTAGACCTACTAGGCCTAGACACATACATATTCATATATTATATATTCATATATTACTTTGAACATAGTACATGTCTGGTCTATGAAAATTAGATCAATTTAACGAGGCGGTCAACTTTGTAGATTCTACTCTATCATTGTAAAAGTATATATGAATATAACATTAATCCTTCTGTATTCTAATTTATGATTTTATTTTCCATATTAGAGTCTGTATCCCTAAAGCCAGAGGCTAGAGTCTCTCTTATTTGTGTTTATCTCTAGCACTTAACATATTACTCGACAAACATTAGCCATCAGAAAAGTAAACAGATGAATAGATTTCTGTTTCTATATCTTTGCTTCTGTTAGTACCTTCATTATCTAGGACCCACTCAAGCTTCACCTGCATAAAGACTTCCTTAATTAATCTAATCTACTGTGGTAGCTGTATTAAGGATTCTTAAGACACTATCAACACTTGACTAACTTAGTACTTGACTATAGCACTGAAGTTTTTAGTCTCTTGATAACATGGTTTAGATTTGGCTCCAAAACTAGACTTCAAGTTTCTTGATAGCACAGATCATGCCTTGTAGCCTCTAGAGTAGTGATTTTCAACCAGCGTGCTAAAAGAGGAGCTTAAGCATGCCAAGAAAAATTTTAAAGATCATTAATTAAATTAGTTTCAAAAGAAGTTCAAAGCACAGTAAGTATATTGTTACTTTAACTCTTGTTTTGGATCAACATTATTTAAGTGTGCTGTGGAAGTTTAACTATCAGTTCAAGTGTGCTCAGATAAAAAAAGGTTGCAAAACACTGCTCTAGTATAACTAGCAGAAAACTAGACTATACAAGTAGGGATAATCAAAATTGATTTTACCAAATGCAGTAAAATCCATATCTTCTAAATTATCCAAAATATTCTCAATTGAGGCTGTGAATCGCTTAAAAGTTGAAGAGTCCATCATTTCTGCAAGAGAAAAAGAATTCATCATGTTCACATTCCAAGTAGATAAGTGAAGTTGGAGATTAAGATAAATAAAATAAACTAAAATGTTACCCTCAGGTGTTAGCTTTGGTTCATAAGCTTTCCTTTTCTTCTGTTTTTCTTTTTTCTTCATTTTTCTAGCAACTAAAATGAACAAAAAGAAATACTGATATGCAGGAATGCATATTAAATATTAAAATATTGCCATTTTGTTTCTCATTTCTTCCTGAACATTAATTACTTAAACAATAACCAGTGCAAATCCAAACTAAATATATACTTTTGTTGATTAAAGATTAGTTCTTAATTAACTCATGAAAAGATAGAAAATATTTTTCAAAGTTTAAGCCCCAAATTTAAATTGGTTTATGTAAGAAATCCGTTGACACTGATAAATTACCCTCACTAAGGCTGGGAGGAGGAGAATAATCTTCCATGTCAGAATCTGATGGGCTTCGGTTTCGATAACGGCCACCACCTGAACTCCTTCTTCCTTCATGAGAGTGGCCACTTCTCCTATGATCCCCAGAGCTTCTTCTGTCACGCTCTTCATATTCCCAAGCTTTATCATCATCTTTTTTATGTCGTTTCCTAGAGGCTAGAAGCAAATCCCCATGACAAATAATTTACCTCATTTAAAAAGACTATTAAAATGTACTTTACAAATGATCCACATGGGGAAAAATATCTTTATTCATGTGGGTCTAGGAAATTTCGAGTAATTTTGTTTATCCATAGTTTAAATTATGGTATAGAATCTAGACTTAAAGATTTTTACATGAACTTGTTTGCTAATAGATACAGATAGGAAGGTTCTTGGAATTAAACTATGGTGCTCATTTCAAAGAAAGGTATTCAGTAACTCAGTAAAGATTATATCTAAATCTCAAGATTAATTAAGGCTGTAAAACAAACTTTATTTAGGATTTGAAGAAAAACAGAACCACTTTAGAGCATTTAGAGTATTAATGGGTAATAGGGTTTAGAGGAAAAGTCACCTTTTGAGAAAATGTTACAAAATATGGGTAACCATGTATACCATCAAGTAATAGCTAAGTTAAACTCCATAATAAGCAATAAATACCATAAACCCTGATGATCTAACATCACAAGCCTACAAAGACAGAATAAACCTGTATAATTGTACTCATATATTGAATTCAGTTCTATAACATCAGGCTTGCTTAAACTCAAGAAGGCAAGCTTCTAAACTTAATGCATGCTACATAAGCATGTTTATGTTACCTTCAATCTTTTCCCCATCCTTTCAGAGGTCTAGGCATTCTGCTAAAATCACGAGTACTGACAGAAGCCTTTAGGCAAACTTGGCAAACAGATTTCATCTGACACATCAACTATGATCAACTGGTAAAGCTGCCTAGAGCATTATGTTGAAAATAATTCTAAGCCCCAAGAAAGCATCATAGTTCAGCAAGAAAAGACTGATTTGAAAATGTCTGCAGTGGGACCTGGAAGGTAGTGAAAGTGACAAATAATTTACCATACCTGCTCTAGGGTGTAGGCACCATCAAGTTAAAACCAGGGTAGAAAACTGATGTGCACTACCTTAAAATCATACACTGGTTGTCTTAGTGAACATTTGTTTCTGACAATGATAAATTTTCTCTCTAATGTTTGATTCTCTGGCCTCCTAGTGACTAGCTTCTTTTCTGAATCTCTAACCATGATACACACATAAATACTTAAGACAAATGTCTCGCTGGGTGAAATTTAAGTTTGCCAATCTCTGGCCCATACACTCTCTCTGTACTACTGTCCTTGTCTGGTTAATAAATGTCTATACCCTGGCTAAGCATACTCGTACATGCTGCTTTATCTATTACTTTTTAAAAATCTACTTAGATACTAATTCTTGACCATTCTATCTAATCAGTAGACAACATGGCAGGAAAAGGTCATTTTGTTTCCTCTTCTTTATGGTCTTGGCACAACAAGATATTTCATATAAAGGACAAATATAAATGGATATATTTAAATATTCAATAATTTTCTTCACAATTAGGCATAAATTTGATTATGAGGAATATGAAGAAAAGCAGGACTTTTTTAATGATTTGTGGGTATGCTCCAAATATTAGGCTCATCTCATGTACTAACATAAGTAGAGAGAGTGTGTGTTTGTGTTAAGTGACAGAGAAACACATCATTTTTGTACACTAAATATTTTTTTCTACAAGTATTGATATGCCTATCAAATATTAGGGATGACAACTAATAAGCAAACTAGTTCACAAAGTGGTATTCTACAACCTCAAATGTCACCCTTTTTTGCATTTTTAATTAATTCCCTAAGAAATCCATTACAAGCATTTGATCTACAGTAGAAAATGCTTGAAAAATCTAATAATTGTTTACAATTACACAGAATATGCTGTATTGATGGTAATTGTCCATAAGCCTTAGAGATTTTTATTTCACATTTACCAAACTTTAGGCAATCTGTAAACAATGGGGTGGCAAATTTAAAAATAACCAACCCAACCTCTATGACACACTATGTATATTGCAAAGCAGTTATTTGAATTCCAACTTACTGTGGCTAACTTGTTCTTTCTCCATTAAGAGACTAAATGGAGAGTTATGTAAAATTTAAGTGGCTGTTCTCTATTTTCCCTTTCCACATTTCACCTGTATCTCTTGTTAGCTTCTTATATATCCCTGTCTTCATCTTCCCTATGTACCCAGGGAACTTATATTTGTGCTATAGCCTTCCAAATCTGTGTGGTCCAACTTTCCAAGTTACACTTGAATCCATTCTCCTATCCTTCAACAAAACTATTCCTGGGTTTAGATTTTAGGAAACCAATTTGATTAAACTGCATGAAAACATTAAGTTTCAATAAGTCTATTTCAAAGAATCATGCTTGTAACTCATTTTCTTGTAATACTTTTGCATTTTGCACGATGGTATGTTTTTTCTACATTGTTTTTGTTGTGGTATATCAATTTGGTTGTTTATCAACTACCAACTGGACTTCTTTCAGCACTCAAATCAATGGCTCCAGTGTTTACTTTTCTATAGCTATTTGTAGAGAAATAAAACTAGTAATGTGCCTAGGGTGGTTTAAAAAGGAAAAGAAAAACAGTTAGCTACTCTGGTATGTCTTTAAAAACCTAAAGAAACTTTTATTTCCCCCAGGAACCCCTACTGAAGCTCAGGTACTCTGAGTAACATTGGTGGTTTTCAATATACTTGGGTACAGATATTACGGGATCCTTGACTTTAAGATGATACTACATGCTCCCGTAAGATGAGATATTATCTGTCATTAATAGAAAGCAAGCTAAAGAATAGTGGCTGCACTGATGAAAAATTACTCTCCACTATTTTACACTTGGTGGACAATTCAGATTATGTTATTCTTTTCACTTAACCAGTAGGTAACTTGAGAAGTTTCATCAACTTAGCAATGCAGGCAGCCACTATCAATCAACTAGATTTGAAGTGTTACTTGAAATCAAACTTCAATTGCGGGATTCTTCCTTATCAGCTATTCTAGAAGTGGGTGATATTGGAGAGAGAGAGAATAAGTTTCTGGGTTACCATATTTCCTTTCTCCTCTTGCTTTCCAGAGCTAACCATGTCCCCATATGACCAAAATGTTTGATTATAATAAAAAAATTAACTTTAGCCATTTTAATATACTGCATGTAAATACATCTCATAATACAAATTATAACAATTATACATATAATTAAATGTCAATTAACTTTACTGTATATTTTATTTCAGTTTTATAACTTTGTTCAGATTTGTTCAATATTCATAACCTATTGCTCATAGCTCAAGAGCTCACAATTTTAAAATGACCAGAGTAAATGAACATTGATTAAAAACTTTGGAGGAGGTGAAGGGCTTCCATCAGCAATATACATTTAAAAATGTCAGCATGCATCTGTCCTTCCTGCCCTTGCTTGTCACACCTCAATCTATGGACACTAGGTAGAAAAGGTAGAACACACTGGTGGTCTTCCCACTTCTTTTGGTCATTATGTCTAAGTCAGTTGGCACACAAGTGAAGATCTCCCATAGTCTGTTTCCACTGAATGCCGTTTAAGTCAAACAAGGTTGCTGACCCCTCTTGGCTAGGCTCAATTCTCTTGCTCCAGAAGAAGGAAGATAGGGATAAAAGAGAAGAACTTTTTCAGTGGACCAGTAGGAAGACAGGCGAGGTATAGCAAGTCTAGTGCAAAGACAGGTGATCACAGTGTTGTAGAGAGGTAGCTGTGTAGTGAAGAAGCCAGCTCTGGAAAACAGTGAAACAAGGGAGGAATTCCAGGACACAGCTGGGCAAAAGGAGAAGCCAGGTCCAAACCACACAGATAATCTGCAATGTGGCTAATCCATTCATAATTTAGTGATAGTATGGTTTTAAATATTTCTTCATCTGGCTATCTCCTAGGTGTCCTTCAAGACTCAACTCAAGTGTCACCTCTTCCAGTAAGCATTCCCTGAACCCCCACTCTGATTTTGATGCCAATCCAATGTGTTCCCACAGCACCCTAGATCTACTATTGTGACTGTAATTTTCTCACTGTACAACTGTTTAAATACATATTTCCCCCATTAGACCGAAGGCTCTTTGAAAACAGGGGCCACATCTTATTTGTATTTTTTTCTTAGTGCCTAGCATATAGTGTTTGCTAGATGCATACAGAAACACACTTGTGTTTTTAAGCACTAATTATAGCTCATTTAAAATTTTTCTTGGTGCCAACTGATCTCATCTTTCATACATATTAAAGTACAAAGAAAAACCTTGCTATACTATATATTAAGAATTATGGTCACTGTGCTCTTGCTAATCCCCCAAATTACAAATGAGATAAACATATAAATCTGCTTTTAAATTCTAAAATAGTAAAGTTATATGATACTTACATTCAAACGCTTCATCACTATCATTATCTTCATCTGAACTGATTTCAGCATATTTTGGCTTTTCATTAACTGTGCTACGTTTGCGTTTGTTCATTTTCACACGTTCACAGAGTGGCATGGTAGATTCAATTTCTGCCAGGAGTTCAGGGGGTAATTCTTTTAACACTGATTGATCTATACTACCTATTAATGAAAGGTAAAAATAAAAATTTAAATCTGAAGATAAAAGGAAAATCTTAACTGAATTAACACAGCAAAAACAAGATATTGGTATTTGTATTTTCGTAAATCACATTTTTAACAAAACACTCTTACGTTTACAAGTGGAATACTCAACCCTAATCTGATGATATAATGTATAAGTGTGTATAAATGTGTATACATAGTTATTTAACAACTTAAAAAATATGACATTTATTACCATAATAATAAAGGGAAGTTATAACATCAATTTTTGACACAATGCCTTTATTGGTTTGCACTGACCAACAACTTTTTGAAACTAGAGATCCACTGACATTAGACATGGATTTGTGGTCAGAGGTACATCTCACATGTGTGGTAGTACCCAAATTTGTTTTATACAGGGTACAGTTTGAAACTGATGTTCCCCTCAGTATAAATGAGTAGAGCTGGAAGACACTTACCACCCCTCCTTCTCTTTTTCTATAATCTTGGCAATTGTGTGTGAGCTTTACATATGCTTTTACCTATCATCACTGTCTACTGGAGAAGCATGGCAATGTCTTCAGCATTATGGAGCATATTTTTGAAACAAACAAATAAAATGTGCACAATTAACTAAAGACAACAGAAAACTTATAAGGCAGGGTAAATAGACACAAATATTTTAAAATATGTCTGTAACTGCACCAGTAAATTCAACTCTTTTATGAAATAGGTTCATATCTTCTAATGAAAGAACAAAAGGATAAAAATGTATCACCATATTTCAATAAAAGCCATTAACATCACACTACCTAATCCTATACACATATACGCAAATATATATATGCAGCTTCTGTGAAGAAATAATTATTGTCTTCTTGACAGTTTAAAAAAATAAAGTAGAAGTAGCAAAAGCTACTTGTTCAGGATAATTTGTCCTTGTGTGTGACTATAAAAGATTATAATTTTAACTTACTTTACTTACCAATGTAAATCTTTAGGTGGAAATAAAAATGATGTCTTACCTGATAAATTTTATGAATTGGAATTAAAAAGTACCTTACTGGTTAAGCAAGTAATAGTAGTAACTTATAATCAACATTAACACTTGGTTTATAACATTCAAATGATAATAGTACTTACACAAAGAGTAAAAAATCATGACAAGAAGAAATAGGTATAAATTAAAACATATTTCAAAGCCTCAAGAATATACAATTAAATAACAGAAGATATAAAATACAAAGTATTAATCTTAATGGAAGAATAATTCTCTTTTATTCTGCTAAAGATTTTATTCGAATCATGAAGGAGTTAATTCAGTTAACTTTCAGCCTTCTATACTTTTAAGGTGAACATTCTGCATTTCATTTAAAAGTCTTTAATGCTTTGAATACTTCTAACTAAATATGTGCTTTTTGATGGAGGATCATATTTTCTAGGATACATCTCCCTCTTTACACATGATAATATTAAGTATGTTTATACAGATGGTCAATAAATGCTTTCTGATTGCCTAAGTCTATGGTTCAAAATTTCATATGTTCATTTTATAAATGTATATCCTGTATTGTCCTGAACTGCTATATTTTGTGGACAGATAAAGACATTCAATTTTTTAAAAATAAGAGGTTTTTTTTTTGTAGCACTTGAAAGATTACAATTTTTTGGTGTTTAAAAATATGGACAGGCTAGGCGTCCGTAGCATAGTGGTTATGGCGCCAGCCACATACACCAAGGCTGGCGGGTTTGAACCCAGCCCAGGCCAGCTAAACAATGAAACTGCAACAAAAAATAGCCGGGCATTGTGGAGGGTGCCTGTAGTACTAGCTTCTTGGAAGGCTGAGGCAAGAGAATCAGGCAAGGGAATCGCTTAAGACCAAGAGTTTGAGGTTGCTGTGAACTGTAAGCTGTGACTCCACGGCACTCTACTGAGAGCAACAGCTTGAGACTCTGTCTCAAAAAAAATAAAATATGGATAATTCAACCCAAATAATCTGGCCTCAGCCCATCATAGGATTTTTTACAAAGCAGATTTACTTAATTGATTATTCTGTTTAAATTACAGTCACATCACAAAGACATACTGACTCAATACTAATAACCCAGAATTTATTATCCTGGATATAAATACAGCCTGGGCAACAGAGTAAGATGCTTTCTCAAAAAACAAACAAATGACTAACCAAAAATAAACAACAGAAATAGTCAAGGGTTTAAATATGTACTGGTACTTGTATTCTTTCTACAATGGTTATGTCCCTAGAGCAATGACTCTACTCTCTTCTTTCTCTTTTTATAAGAATTCCTGACAATAACCACTCATGGACAACCTGTGTCTTTCATTTGATAAAGCAAATACCTACATTTATTTATTCACAGTTTACCCTCTCTTATTACCCTCCTTGATGAGAATGCTTCTAAATTTAAGAGCTCTAGTATTTTCTAGAACATTTTAACTTCTGAACAACTTTGAAAGTTAAACCAATATAATTCAAAGACTCAGTGTTTTATTTCTGAAGATGACCCAACTAAAAACTGTCTCTCAATGCACTGTCCTCTAAAAGTGATCCATGTTTCATTTTAGGAAGCAAAATTGTCTATTCCACAGATTGATGCATTTTTTCATATTAATCATATCCTTTCTTCCTTTTTATGAAATACTTTATAAATTGAATCAGCCAAGTCCCTTGATCCCAAAGGGAAGAAACAAAATATTTGACTTTCCCATACTCAGGCTCAGGATTGATTGATTCATTTATGAGACAGAGTCTTTGTTGCCCTCGGGATTTATTTATTTACTTATTTTTGAGACAGAGTCTTACTTTGTTGACCTTGGTAGAGTAACGTGGCATTATAGCTCACAGCAACCTCAAACTCTTGGGCTTAAGTGATCCTCTTGCCTTAGCCTTCTTAGTAGCAGGGACCATAGGTACCCAACACAACGATCATCTTTTTTTTTTTTTTTTTTTTTAAGAGATGGGGTCTCACTCTTGCTCAGGCTGGTTTTGAACTCCCGAATTTAGGCAATCTACCTGCATCAGCCTCCCAAAGTGCTAGGATTACAGGTTTGAACCACTGTACCTGGCAGGGTCAGGATATTTAATATGTCATCAAGGATCCAGATAACTAATTTCCAAGAGAATAAATAATTTTGTGAGCAAAATTATTCATATAACATTACCTGGTCACATCCTTTTCCCTAAATTAGGAAATAATCTATTAAATAAAAAAAATAATGCCTTATTGAGGAATTGATGATTTTAGGAGTTACTGCTGTTTACCAAGTTATTTGTTCTTAAAACTTGGGTTGGTAATGTTTCATGATTATTTTTCTCATTTCATTTCTTTTGTTTCAGCTACTTTATTCCTTAAATCAGATGTCTGAATTACCACAACATTTTATGTTAATGGCTTGATGGATAATACCAGTTAGTCATAACTTTGTGACCATATTTTCAGCTTTTGTACATACACTCCATTACACACACTCTACCTCTACATTCTGACTTTAGTAATAAGGCTAAGGAATACATTTACTCTAAATATGACACATTTTAGCAATCTTAGATTTCTAGTATAAATCACTCATACTAGCATATTTACTAGATATTAAAACCAGAAGTTATCAAAACACTCAAAGTCCCCCCAAAACACTGATTTGATAACAATGTAATTTGTTTTGTTTTTAAAACAGGGAAACAATCCAGAAATCAAAATAATAATCTCAATTTATTAACCCTTTGGGATTGAAGCTTCTGTCAATTGAAACCAGTCATGTTCAAAAATAAAACTAAGAACTTCACATAAATCTATACATTTTATAAATCATTTTAAAAAAAGACCTTAAAGAAATAAAAATAAAAAAAGACCCTGGGCAAGTGTTCAGTGACAATTCTTCCGCTAACCTACTCATATAACACAGGAATGACATCAAATTGATCTGTAATTTCAAATAGAAATAAACAAGGACAAAAAGAAAAATCCAAATAATTTAAGTTGTCAATCTGCCCTCCTTATGACCCTAGTGAGTTAACATTGTTTGAAGACACATTTTTTTGGTACACATAGTTCCTAAATGCAAGCCAGCTAACCTTATTTGAAGCCACTGATAGGAATTTCATCCAAAAAGTATGAACTACTGACGACAGAGCCCTGAAAAAACAGTAATTGAGAGGTAGAAACAAAAGGAGGCAACCTGAAGAGGATAAAAAAAGTGTGGTATTAACCTATGAGACCAGAACACTGACTATTCCTTCCATGGGGACTACATGGTACCTAACCTAATGGCAAAACCTGGGGCAGAAAGGAAGACTGTGCACTGGGGATTCTCAGTGATTTCAAGTGTGTGGAAGATTGGTGAGTTAAAATTTTGCAGTCACAAAATACTGCAAATGTTAATATGTGATTGTATGTATGTATTAGGACACAAGATACATTTTTTTCTTACCTGAGGTCATTTTATTCAATCTATGGAATACATTTACTCCAAGATATGATACATTTTAGCAATCTTTGATTTCTAGTATAAATGACTCATATGCATTCAACCTATGAATGAAATAAATGGAATGAAATTCCACAGCTTCAAGAAATGTTAATAGTGATCAAGATAATAAGAAAAGGGTCTATTTATTACTGAGGAGGCAAGGTCTTCATTTAAGTGAATAGAAGATCAGGTAGACCGTGTCACAAGACAGTCAGAAAATAAACAATTAGAGGGATTTACATTTTATATGATGGTTATAAATAACTAGAAGTGATGCATGATGAAATAATCTGGCATAATCTGAAATAGTTTTGGTAATTATGCAGAGACCCCAGGCATTGGCTGGAAGTTTAATAATGCTTGTTCAGATAAAAAAAAAAAATTTTTTTTTTAATTAAAAAATGGAAACTTAGCAAACATTCATCTGTGGCTAAGAAAGGGGTGACAACAATCAAATCTGCAGCTATTTTCTCTTTCAGATGGTCTCTGAAAAATGCTCCCCAAAAGTGAAAGAATCACAATAACCTAAGAACTGAGAAGTCTTCTTTTTCAATTTTAGCCAGTAATTTTCAAGTTGCAGGTTGTGACTCAAAAGAAAGCTGTGCTATCAGTTTTGTGGGTCTTCTAGCAGTTGTATTTAAAATGAAAGAGAACATACAAAAAAGTCACTGTTTTGCCTACAGTAAAGGGTAGGTATTATTAGTATGTGAGTGTGTGTGTGTGTGTGTGTGTGTGTGTATTAGGACACAACATACATTTTTTTCTTACCTTAGGTCACAATCAAAAAAAATTTTTAAGTCCTTTAAACTATGGTTTCACCTCTCTCAAAATAAGAGTGTCAGTTCAGTTTGAAAGGTTCTTTTTAGATTATTCTAACACAAAGTGAGGGCTGAGCTCAGTATTTCTTAAGCTACAAATTGAATGAAAGATAATCTATACTAAGACATGAATTTCCCTTAAGAAATACAAGTTATATTTTAGGGACATTAGGGAGAAAAAGAAGGTAAATTGTAAAAGTAGGTAAGGTTCAGATATTACAAAATGTTTTTAATAACAGGAGTGATAGAACGAGACTGTGCTTTAGAAATGTTACTCTAGCAATGATTCACAGGATGGACTGGAAAGGAGAAATAATATAAGGGAAATCTTCCGAAAGCTATTTGAAATATATATGAGAAAGGTAAAGGGGAAAAATAAGTAGATGTCATGAATTTAACCATTTTTGAAAGGAGGCAGTATTACCATACTTACCACATCCCAATTTTGGAAAAAAAATTAGCTCAATATATCAACTATTTAACATTTTAAGATCATGCAGAAACCAGAAAATATAAAATCAAGCACAAATATAATCACGTGTTAATATTTATACTATTTAAATATTTTACTCAGTCTTACCAGGTATTAAATTATATTATCAGCTATTCAAATGACTAGTATTGTAACAGGCTGAATGTGTAGAGGGATTTTAGTAACATTCTAGAAAAATATTTTCTAACAATGCTAGGAATGACATCTTTTCTGATCTTTTTTTTGCACCAATGGTTATAAGACAACGTTTATTATTATTTTTTTACATATACATGTGTTTATTAGGTTTGTACTTTTTACCTTCACAGAATTAAAAAGGCTTAAAATTTAATAACAATAACAATATTTAAGGACTAGAAACAAAAACCTCATAAATGAACGAAGATAAATACATTCAGAAAAGAAATCAGACAATTGCTGCATTGAAATATTAAGCAATAATAATAATAATAATACAAAGAAAGTAACATTCACACTGTTAGATAAGAGTATGTCTACTATAGAATGCTTTGACTCTCAGGTTCAGTATGGAGTCATCAGTTAACAACTTCTTTTTGTTTTGTGAAAGTCTCAAAAAATAGACAATATTTATAACTAAAAGTAAAAGATAATTTCAAAAAACAGATCATGTCAAATCTTATAGACAATAGAAAGAAAACAATGTTTAATTTTAACCAATCTAGTTTTACTTTATTTCTTGCCTACTATACACTAAATACAGGGGGACATAAAGTTCATGGGCAATTTACTGTGTTAAACTATTTATTTATTTTTTATTGTTGGGGATTCATTGAGGGTACAAAGAACCAGGCTGCATTGACTGCATTTGTTAAAGCCTCTCTTATAATTGTGTCCCATTCCCAAAAGGTGTGTCATATACTGTGATCCTACCCACTCTCCTCCCTCCTTGTTCCTGTGCTCTCCCGTTCCTCCACCCCCCACCATGTACTAGGTCATTAACTGACCTCACATCAGAATTGAGTACATAGGATTCTTTTCTTTCTTTCTTTTTTTTTCAGACAGAGCCTCACTATGTTGCCCTCGGTAGAGTGCCTGGGTGTCACAGCTCACAGCAACCTCAAACTCTTGGGCTTAAGCGATTCTCTTACCTCAGCCTTCCTAGGAGCTGGGACGACAGGCGCCTGCCACAAAGCCTATTTTTTTCTGTTGTTGTTGTCATTGTTGTTTAACATGCCCGGGCTGAGTTCGAACCTACCAGCCCCAGTGTATGTGGCTGGCACCCTAACCACAAAGCTACAGGCACCAAGCTGGTACATGGATTCTTGCTTCACCATTCTTGTGATGCTTTACTAAGAATAATATGTTCCCCTTCCATCCAGGTTAATGCAAAAGATTTAAAGTCTCCATCTTTTTTAATGGCTGAATAGTATTCCATGGCATACATATATCACAGCTTGTTAATCCATTCCTGGGTTGATGGGCATTTAACATTTGAAGATACTGGCCATGGAAGCCAGAGAGTGCTATTTGTTTTTGTAGGCAAGGAAGGGAATTCATAGTTTAAAAGGTTTTATTATCAAGTAAGTATTCATTATCTTAATATCTGCAACAGGAGTTTGTAAGGGACAGTTTCACTAATTTTTTTAGACCAAGAGGGAATTTAATATGTTAGAATAAAGATTATTTCTTCATACCTAGGAGTAGTTTCTCTCAGAATTAATATTTTCTAACTCCTCATCTGTCAATTATACAGCCATTTCTACATATAGGAGAACTCTACAGAAGCTATTTCTTGGGGTTGGCTTGAGCTAAGGAATGGAGAGGAGAGAGAATATATCCAGCAAACTCCAATAAATTTAATTTTTATAAAATGTTTCTACTTAATGCATCTCTTTTAATTGATATTAATATCAACTATCTACTAAGCATAATTTGGACAAAGAAGTCTACAAATGGAAATCACAAACACTTTCAAAATACTATTCTAAAATCACTCTCTCAACAACAGCTAGGTCATATTCTATCAACTTCTGCAAAAAACATTCTTTAAACATTTCCTAAAATTATCACTGATATTAACGTCTTTGCAGAAACTGAAAATTTGAGCTTTTCAGGAAAGTATTTTTATAACTATTCAAATGAACCAAAATTAAATACTGTAGCATCATTAAGTATTATTAAATATTACAATCTACTTTAAAGAAAACACACTGAAAATCCCCCAACTTTGCCATAAATTTGTTCTTATAAACAGTTATTTTCTCTCAAACTGACAGAAGCTGAGGATGCTAAACACGATCCAACTAGATTTAGATTGTTCAGTGCTAGGTAAAAAACAACCTGGTAAGGTATTTCAGTGATTAGAATTAGCACAAATAACTAAGGTGAACTAACTGTCCCCCTTAATGACTATAATCATCAGCTTATCAGGTTAATCATTATTGACTATTAAAGTTGTTAAATACATCAAGTGAAGACTACTTTCCGTAACTGTTTACTCTTTTGTTTAAAAGAGACAATCCCAAATAAAAAGTGTTATGGGATGTTTCTTAAACTCATTGAATCCAAATAATGGAGAGCAATACACAATTGGGAAGAAGTAAAAGGAGGGAGAAGAAAAACTGTCTCCTTGGATATGAAGCCAACCCATTCTGAGAAGCACTGGAGTTGTTAAAAAACCCACGCACAAAACCCTCTCCCCCAAAACCAAATTGCAAAGTCTGTAATTACTGATACTAAGCTGTTAATAACATGAAAGGTAAAAGGCATTTGTTAGTTTATACCAGTCTTAAAGGATCTTGTAACTTTATTATTTTAATTTGGTGACATTGTACACTGGGTATATTAGGGTAATATTCTGATGAAAACTTTAACAATAAAGCATTTGATTGTTAAAATTTAGTGACTGAATATATTTCAATAGAAGGTATTTTAAAAATTTTAAGAGGTGGGCAGTGCCTGTGGCTCAGTGGGTAGGGAGCTGGCCCCATATACCGAGGGTGGCAGGTTCGAACCCGGCCCTGGCCAAACTGCAACAAAAAAATAGCCAGGCATTGAGGCAGGTGCCTGTAGTCCCAGCTACTGGGAGGCTGAGGCAAAAGAATCGCCTACGCCCAGGAGTTGGAGGTTGCTGTGAGCTGTGTGATGCCACAGCAGCACTCTACCAAGGGTGACAAAGTGAAACTCAGTCTTAAGAAAAAAAAAAAAAAAAAAAGGAAAAGAAAAAAGAAATTTAGAAAGGTTCCACAAAAGACTATGCTGCCTTACTACACCTTCAACCCTCCACTAAGTAATAAACAAGGTGATGGAAAGATTAGAAAACTGACAGAGCTAGATGAAAATGGGACTGATTTTGAGTTTATCTTATAATAGCTATAGATCAAAATGAAAGGAAATTGAACATACATGAATATGAATGATATCCTTTCAATCCTAACACAGAATAGGTAGGTGACAAGATGAAGTAAGTTATTACAAAAATAAGTTATTACAAAGTCTAGGGAACAAGAATCTGAAAATTAAGTAGCTCTTGAGCTAACATGTATTGGTGGGAACATAAAAGATTAGTATACAATTTTAGCCTGCATACAAAAGCTTTTCTGAAAATAGCGGCAACACACAGTCTGTATTCATTCAATAAGATCTTAATATATACGAGGTATTCTACAAGGTACTAAAAATACAGAATTTCCATAGAAATCAAATCAAATGTAACAATGTCCTCGACAGTAAACATGCTCATATAAAAGACAAAAATAAGTAATCTAATTAGGAGCCACAAATCTGTACCTACACCATACATTCAAAATGCATCACCTTAGAGTATATTTGAGGAATTTCAAATTACTCTAAAGAATAAATATTTTATATATGAATATTAGATAAAATATTTAAAGAATGGAATTCTATGGCTCTTGCAAGAAAGGAAAACCTGCCAAGAATTTTGGTCCTACTAGTCAACCACAAAACTATCCCAACAATATACAGGCTAATTTCTTTACTTAGAAAAATATTAACACATCAAAATATGTGATTTTCTGTGAATATCCAAAGAAAATCCTAAGTAATGTACCACAAAGAGTAATCCACAACTACGCTTCATATACATGTAATTAAAAAAAATCCACAATCACCTAACTCAGCTATTATTAACTGAGCAGTCAAGATCTAAAATAAAACCAAAATTTAGAACTTTGCTACAAAGATAATGGTATTATCTATAAATATCTATAAAGATATTTAATCCTAAGACATAAATAAAGCCAAAAGATAGCTAATGGCATCCTGAAGTGAACCTGATGTGCACACAAACATGCACATGTACAAACACACACACACACCACTATGATAGACACCAAGACAGCCTATTTATACACTAACATGACCACATCAGGTATAAACATCCATATTAATATGAGAAAATTAGGAGAAATATGCTTTATCACTAAAAAGACATTCATAGGCAATGAAATTACACATAAAAAATCATGGTAAATAATAACAGCAATTACTAATTAGGAGCTTTATTCATTTCTTGATGTTCTTTAAGCAGTTGTAAAAAGACTGTTAGAAAAGAGCTTAGAAAGCAAGGCTAGTATAAGCTGAGAGGTAGAGAGAGAAAGATAGCCCAGATAAAGGGAACAAGAGGGTACCACTTTCCATCTTTCATCTAACTCTTCTACAATTGTATAACTATGTTCTACTTTGTAAGAGTAAGCACTCCCAAACATTTACTGCAAAATTTTAAAGAAAAATCTCTCAAAGCAAATAATTCTGGTTCTAGCCCCTACATTCTACCACCTCTTTAACATTAACAAGTAATTCTGAAAAGATGCATTCAAGTTAAATAAAAACTACTTATTAATTAAGGCTCAAGTCTTAATTAATTTTTGTAGGTCTGATTGTCATAATTAAAAAATTAAAAGCTTCACTAAAAGTATACAAATATCAGTGATTCAGAAAGCAAAGTTTTTTTGTTTTTAAAATATAAAAAGAATTGGACAGAAGAAAAAAGTGATTGACAAAGACCAAATAGAATAAAAATAGTTTAGCCACAAGTCACTTCTCTGAATAAACAGTTCTTTCTATTAATACTGTTTTAAAAGAGGTTTTATGGTACACAATCTACAACAGCAAGCTACAAAAGTAATAACCACTATACTTTTTGTATCACCTAAAACACTGCAATGCCATATAATGTTCTGTGATGATGCAAACGTTCTCTGCATTTGGAATACAGAAGCCAATAGTTATGTGAATATTGGTGAAATGAATTTTAAAATTTCACTTAATTTAATTTTGATTTAAATAGCCAAAAAAGGCAATGGCTATCACATTGGGCAATGCAATTCTATATTTCATATATCTGTAAATAGAAATTCTTTAAAAAATTCTTATTATTATTTTTGCTTTTACTTTTTTTTTTTTTTTTTTTGCAACAAGAGTCTCACTTTGTTGCCATTGGTAAAGTGCTGGCATCATAGCTCACAGCAACCTCAAACTCTTGGGCTCAAGTAATCCTCTTGCCTCAGCCTTCTGAGTAGCTGAGACTACAGGTGCCCACCACTACCATGCCTGGATAGTTTTTCTATTTTTATAAGAGATGGGGTCTCGTTCTTGTTTGGGCTGGTCTACAACTCCTCAGCTCAAGCAATCCACCTGTGTCAGCCTCCCAGAGCGCTCTGCTTATAGGCGAGAGCCACTGCAGCTGGCTATTATTATTTTTGAATATAAGTTCTTAATTAATTTCTTTCAAAGTAATAAAACTTAGAATCATATAAACTCGCACTTGCTCATATCATAAAATCAAGATAATTTTTCAAGAGTTGCTGAGTATTCTAATTTAATACATCATTCACTTGATTAATAAGCAACTTTCAGAAATATCTGAAACAAATAACAATAAAAAAACTTATCTCAAAACTTATCACAAAAACAACTTTCAGAAATATCTGAAACAAATAACAACAAAAAAACTTATCTCTGCAAAATCAAAGAGTAGTAAAATTCATGACTATTATGAATAGTAGGTGGGAAAAGAAAATGAAAGAAAATAAAAACTGTTCAATGAGAATTTTTTATCTATACTCCTGAAAACAATTCACTATTATCTGACATAAAGGTTGTATATTTGCATAGCAGCTTTCTATTTTTTGTTAATTTCCTTTTTTTTTAATACTTAGTAACTTTAAAACTAATACAAATGACAACAGTAGAGGTATTCTTACCTTTATTTGACTTTGATGGTTTATTCTTGGTAGGTTTAAGGGAACTTCTTGATTTATCCTCTCTATCTTTAATAAGTTTCTGAACATCATCCAAAGATAGTTTTTGCAGAACAACTACAGGCTTAGCTCCTTTATTTAGATCTTCAACTAGTCCCATTTTTTCTACTTTGTCTTTCTGTTCTCCTTTCATTTCCATTTTCTTTGTCTCCTGAGTAATATTGCCATCTTTATCTCGCTTGATTTTTGGAATGACAAAATTTTTCAATGCACCAGACCTGCCCCCCAACAAATAACTTGGAAATTCTGCCTTATTGTCAGGGTGTGCTTTATTACTGTCTACTTTACTCTTGTTACCCTCTGTCCTTTTGTCATCTTTACTATTTGGTGATTTAAAACCAGGTTTGTCGGGTCTTGATTTATTAGAATCTCCTTGCTTAACACGAGGACTGTCAGGTCTTGATTTTTGTTCCCCAGAAGATGGTCTTTCCCTTGAGTCCCCTGACTCATGCCTGTGTTTTCTTTCTAGTTTATCAGTTTTTGAACCATCAGATTTAACACCATGTTCGTTTCTACTAGAGGATCTCAATGTTTCTGGTCTTCGAATCCTAGACTGATCACCTCGATGTCGCTCTGATTCACCTCTGTCATCTGATTTTTGTTTACTATCATGGTCACGTCTTAGTGATTCAGAAATGGATCGTCCATCAGGTCTTTGCTTTAAGGCTTCAGCTCGTTCTGATTTTAATCGAGGTGAGTCAGATTTAGTATCTTGTTTATGTTTAGACACTTCAGATTTTTTCTCTGTTGATGGCTTTCCAGAATCCCTTCTATTGTCATGCCTGTGTTTTGGTGTTTCAGGCCGGCCTTCACTTTTTTGCTTTGGAGTTTCAGGCCGGCCCTCACTTTTTTGCTTTGGAGTTTCAGGCCGTCCATCACCCTTCTGTTTTGGGGTTTCAGGGCGTCCATCACTCTTTTGTTTTGGAGTTTCAGGCCGGCTTTCGCCCTTTTGCTTTGGGGTCTCAGGTCTTGATTTTGTTGTTTCTGACCTGCCATTATTTTGTTTGTTGTCATTTGCTTTTGTGTCAGACAGTCTATTTTCATTTTGTTTAGGTTCAACTATAGTGCTTTCATTTTGTTTGGATTCAGTTGTTCTACTCTCATTCTGTTTAAGTTCTTCTGTGGGAGTCTCAATTTTAGTTTCTATCTTATTTTCATTTGATTTTGTCTCCACCAATCGGTTTTCATGTGGTTTAGATTCTGATGATCTATTTTCATTTTGTTTCATTTCACTCTTTGAAAGGTCAAGATCAGACTTTTTTTTAGGTGTCTCAGGATGGTTTTCTGGTGCAGATTTAAGACTTCCAATAATATCTTCCTGAAGAACAGAAATAGGTGCATCATTAAATTGTTTGATTTCTTCAGGCTTTTTTACGGAGTCTGAATCCTGAGTTATAGAAGCCTGAGAGTCCACTCTTCCTGCCTGATGAAGATCAATGCTAACCATTAATGCTGGCCTTGACCCATTTCCCGTAGAACCCGTCTCCTGAGAAGCTGGTCTATTACCTCCTGTAGCACCCCCAGCCTCCTGTGGGTAAGAATCTTGTTTTCTTTTTTTCAAAGGCTTATCTGAAATTTAAAGATAAATATTCAATATCAGTAATAGACATGTATTCTTATTAAAAACCCTATGGATTTTGACTATTTTAGATATAATGGTTTTTTAAAATGTAGTGAATGCAAATGTATATACAAATCATATTTTTTAAGTTTGTACATAAGTGTAAGCATATAAAATGATAAAACTTATGACATATCAAATACAAACATATGTCCATAATGATGAGGATAAACCAAATTCTTTACATAAGAATAAGGCAACCTGTTATAAATCATACATTCTCACCCAAGATACTTTTAACTGTTAACTAAAAACTATAGTCCCAAATCTGCCAATATACCAAATAAGAAATACAAGTTTTTACTACTTGTAACATAAGTATAGAAAAGAATGAAACCTGAAACAAAACAAATCATGCCACTAGGAAAAAGGTAAGTGAGGAGAGCAAAGGAAAAAAAAAAGAATCTAATAATTTGCCATTCAAATTTAATCAAAATTCAAATTCTTTAAAGTGTTAACAGTGCAAATGGAGTGTAAAAGCTAGCCACAACGTTAGATAGAAGTAAATTTAAAATAAGGAGGCAATAAACATCATAGTTACAAATTAGAAGTATAGTAGGACTCTTAAAATTCTGTCTGAAGCAACTTCTACTACAGAAAAATGTTTCTACTCTTTAACATAGAGTTCTAGGGAGTCTACACTGGCCTCAGAAAGAAATAATTTACAATATTCTGACATGTAAATACAAACACATAAATACGAATTCACTACCACAATAAAATGTCAAAAGGTATTTTTAATATCTACAGAGGGTGGCAAAAAACCGCGTATACATTTTAAGAAAAAACTATATTAAAATTGTGCTCAATATATACCAATAAGAAAAGATGAATACAAGTCTCACGTAAAAGATGAATACAAGTCTCACGTTGAGCATCTCTTATAACTGCAGAAGTCAAATGTTACTTCAGTATTACAAATTTAACATTGTTTCTTGAAATGTGTATATTTTTTTTGGCACCCTCTCTATTTCTGTGCCTGATTCCACTTCTGACTCAAGAGGTTGCTAGGTCACTTTCCATACACTGAATCTCAGTAAAGTGTTGGAAATAGTTACATTATAGTACCTTGAGGTTTTCCCTGCTTTTATTTACTTGCTAAATTGCTTATGTTTTAGAAGTCATTTTTAGACATTTTAACAACCTCTAAAATTCTCTTACAATATTTACTAATATGATACATCATATAAAGAAACCAGTATCACAATGTTACCAGTCTGACAACTGTAAAACAGCCCCTTATTGTTAGAGAATGAAATTCTGAGATTTTTTTTCCCCCAATAGTAATGCTTCTTTTATATACCATAGTTCCATGTTTTCTTCTTTAAGCAAGTAGCTCTTTCCAGCTTAAAATCTAATCAAATGTGATTAAAATTTACTTCGTATATTTGTTACTTATTTTTCATAAAACAAAGTTATTCTTCAGTGATCCAGCACCTAAATTTAACATCACATATGATCCATTTGCAAACAATACTGTATAATAACATTATCATTAGATTGTTTTCCCTAGTTAAAATATTTTAAGAAGTTATCTGAGTTTTCTTCATCAATGTCTATGTAAAAAAAGCATACAGAATAGTAAATTTATAGCATAGAATCCTCTTTCTGAATTTTCTAGAATACAAAATAATTTTTTTTTTAAATTTTTAGAGACAGAGTCTCACTCTGTCGCTCTTGGTAGAGTGCCATGACATCACAGCTGACAGCAACCTCCAACTCCTAGGCTTAGGCAATTCTCTTGCCTCAGCCTTCCAAGTAGCTGGGGCTACAGGCACCCGCCACAATGCCCGGCTATTTTTATGTTGCTGTTTGGCTGGGGCTGGGTTTGAACCTGCCACCCTCGGTATACAGGGCTAGCACCATACTCCCTGAGCCAGAGGTGCTACCCACAAAATAATTTTTATATCTTGCTATGTAGTACATCAATTACTATCTCATAAATAAGATGCTTTCTTATATTATCCTTATCCCTAAAACTTTAAGACAAGAATCAGGACATTCAAATAGTATACTAAGATTTCTATGTTTTCACTGAAATATTCCTTTGTAAAAGCCATTAAAATGATAACTTAAGCATACTTAAGAACTAGAATGACACAGGTCTCTGAAAAATCTTAAGAAATTGATGGCAAATTCTTTTGTAAATATAACCAGTTGGTCTTCATAAAAATATTAAAATACTTAGAAGGCTGATTTTTAAAGGATTATAAAATTCTCAGGAGTCTATATATATACCCCATTAACCTTAATCCCATCTACTTTTGCCATTAAAATGGAAATTTAACAAATAACTTAATTTCAAAGAAACTACATTCGATTTAAACTACAGAGCCTATGATAATTTATAATAAAAAAAAATGAAAGCATTTGCACTTAACTAGTACATTAAGAATGGGAAAGATCTTATATATATTTTCTAAAATGCATAAAATATTGCTAAATACTAAGTTCTGTTTGTCTATTAAAAAGTATTTCACTTCTCTTTTTCTGTAAATCCCAGAAAAAATCCATTATTATTGCGTTCTTAGATACTCTAAGAGCATGCACACTTTCTGATCACTTGGTCTAACTCATCTCCACCATGAACTTACCCCTGTAAAGTGGCTCTGAAACTGTACAGGTCACTTTTGTATATCTATGTTCAGTATCAGTCTTCATTCCATCACAAACTTTGCCTAATGATGGACAATTTTGTCTATGAAGAACCATTTTAGTATTTGGGACACTGATTACCTTTAAGACCTCTTCGGCACTGAGAACCATAAGAGTAGCTATCAAAATATATATATTCCTGAAGAAAATGCATATAAAAGGATTATTATAATTTTAAAACCAATACTCGTTACCTGGATGCTAGAATTTTGAAAATAAGATCCAGCTCTTACAGAAACTCTTAATTTGATTATGCTTTCAAGAAAAACAAACTATACCACTTACTTAAATCTACTATAAGTAATAAATGAAAACATATAGAGTGGAAAGTACAATAATTGTATACACAGTAACCAATTACAAAAAATGAAAATATCCCACCCCTAAACCATAGTACAGGTCCAGTAGCTAATTGTCCTATTATTGACCTAAATCTCCATCTCTTATTCCAAATGATGGCAGGTAATTTACTTCTAATAAGGGTTATGATGCAAGAATACTATAACATCATAAAAAATATTAGTGAAGCTAAGCCATTCCTTATACTTGCTAATATGGAAAGTGGACCTTGGGAAGAGATGAAATAGGCAAAGATTAACAAAGGAACTCCCTTTTTGACAAAAGCAAGCAGGAATTTTTAGCACATGAAAGAGGTAATAAGGCCTATGAGGGGTCACCTCAGAAGCAAAGATGAATAGCCTTTTAAAATTAATTTATTTAGTTACAAATGCTAAAAGTATAAGCAATAAAGGTTTGAGAAAAAGATCTTTTTGGAATATAAAATATTAGGTTACAGTGTTGTCATGTATATATAAGGGCTATGTAGAAGGCATGAAACCATGTAATATGAAAAACAGAGATATAAATGACTGGATACTTTCTGGGCAGCCCTATATATAGACCTGCCCAAAGAAGAGAGAATAGGCCAAAGGGACATAAATATCTGGCAGTCAGAAAAAAGTCTTCTACGTGTAGAACAAGGATGCGTTAAGGTCTACTACAGACTAGGTAAAGTATTTCTTAAGGTTATTATCTCTTTTTTTTAAAAATTTTTTTGGTTGAATTTCCTAATCTTATTTATATGATATCTTTTTTTTTTTTTTAAGTTTAGTTACTGAGTTTGTTATTGGTTACTTTTCTCATAGTAAATGAACTAACAAAGTCAGACTCTAGATGCAAGGGTATCCAAACTGCAGCCCATAGGCCACATGCAGATTATATAAGGACTAATTTGCTTATCTGTGGTGTTGGACATTGTGAAAAGTATGCACAGGCTTTTTCTTTTGCTCATTAGCTTTCATTGGTGTTTGTGTATTTAATGTGTGACCCAAGACAACTCTTATTCTTCCAATGTGTGGCAGAAAAAAGACAACACCTACAGTATCTTGTTTACTCCATATAATCAATAATACAACAGTTGCAAAATAGCTCTCCGTGTCAAATCTTAGGATATACTAAATGTGAATTTTTGAATTTAGTCCAAAAAGTAAAAATAATGGTAACTAGTAATGAATTCATTTCAAGGAAGTATTTCATATTTCAACAGCTAACTATAAAACCACTACTTTAGAAAGAATCTTCTTTTTATTTATGATCTTACAACTTGAACCCTTAATCTTTCAAAATTCTCACAGTAACCTCTTACATAAACATATTATCCTATCCCATAATGCAGAAACTGTATGTGAAATGTCAAAGGTCAAATCAAGTATTAGGTGAAACCTAAATTCCAAAAGTTTTCAAATACAGTCATTTATCACTTGACAACGGGAATACACTTTGGAAAATCCACTATGAGATTTTATTGTTGTGCAAACATCCAAGAGTGTATTTGCATAAACCTAGATGGTATAACCTACTATGTACCTAGGTTATATGATATAGCTTATTGCTCCTAGGCTACACATTTGTAGCACATGTTAATTAATACAGGCTGTAGTGAATAGTACAGGCAATTCTAACACAATAGTAAGCATTTGTGTATTTACAAATATCTAAATATAGAAAGTGTACAGCAAAAATATGGTATCTTATAGTACCATTCTTGTTTGTATAGTCCAGTGTTAACTGAAATTTTGTTATGGAGTATGATTGTAAATCCATGAAGTAATAGGAACATGACTTTCAGAAAACAAGTCAAAAATGCCAAGTCAGATGTCAGCAAAACCTAGCTGAACCCCAACAGTACCAGATAAGTCTGTATTTTCACCAAAATTATAGGCCAACTCTTGCTCAATTTTTCAGTTATTTTTGCATCACAGATTACAGAGAAAACTGTGTGAATTTTACAAATATACAAGTTTCTGCATAAAGAGTATATTTGTTGATTTTGTTTTATTTTCCCAAAGACAAATCAATAGTATAAAGTAAGTTTGCTGATACACAACTAGAACTATTTATTACCCTTATTTTCATTCCATTTTTAAAAGTAAAAAGTAAAAACTCTGGGCTCAACAAAAATGATACAAAAAAGTTTAGGAAAGTAGGGTGGTGCCTGTGGCTCAAGGAGTAGGGCGCCGGCCCCATATACTGGGGGTGGAAGGTTCAAGTCTAGCCCCAGCCAAAACAACAAAAAAAAAAAAAAAAAAAAGAAAAGAAAAGAAAAGAAAAATCACCATTTCCTGTTTTTTTGTTCTTATCAATAACTTCTAAAAAATCATTCTAAAATAAACACTCCTTTTAAAGAACATATTTTCCATAAAACATTAAAAATCATGCAAAAATTCAGTTCTCAGGCAACTTATTCTTTCTTGGTCAGGCAATTACAATTTTGAGGATTTCTTGTAAAACTGACTAGTTTAGGATTCAAGAATTTTGAATAGATTAATATTACCAAAAGAAGTTGAATAATACTGCTCTCTTCACTTGACATGCACATACTTTACAAGAAATTAAAGGAATTTACTTTAAAACTTATATGTATTTATTTCCTGAATCCTACATAGCAAATCAAAGGAAAAGGTACAAACAAAATTTCATCTTTAATATCAAAGATTAAGCAATAAAAAAACATAATCCCAGTTCCCTGACCAATAAAATGAAGACTTTTAGCCATTTCTTTATTTGCATTTATTTTTGATCTATATACTTTCCAAACATTATAGTACATTAATTATTAAATATAGTCATTTTTCTCAATAGCATTAAGAAGAGCCATCTTGACAGGAGACATAACACCAATCTTCAGCATGTTTCTTAGCATAAGAATACAATTACCTAGTGATGCTCTTATCAAGCAAATAAGATCATACACAAAAATGAACTCTAGCCCAAATCAAGAAGTTTTGTTTTATAATCACTGAAAAATAAAATATAAGAACTTCAAATTAACCTAGAATATCTTAATCATAAAAATAGATCATGAAGTGTCCTTGTGGTTTGGATGGTAAAATGTGTACAGTATCTTATAGAGACATCAAATTCATAAATTATGCTAATTTCAATAACTGATTTGTCAGTTTCTCTTAAAATAGTATTAAAAAGATTTTGCATATAGTGTACACCAAATAATTAAGAACTTACTAGGGACTTCCTTTTATTTGATTATAATTTGATTAAAAGCACAAATAAAGCCCATAAGCGCATGAACAAGGTATGTCTTGAAATTCCATCTTAATATACTACACAGATTAAAGGGAACACTTAGCCATAATCACCATAAAAGGTTCTTGACCCTTATGGTTTGCTATTTAGTATTAACTTAAACTCTTTCCACACTTCATTTACTAAAAAACAAAAAATGACAGGAGTATTATAAACCCAATGCAATACTGAATTGCCAAATAAGCACACATACAAACTTTTCTTAAAATGTACCTGTACCATTTAACCACGGTTTAGCAGGAAAAAAGCTGAAGATGCATAACTCTATTAACATAACTTGTGAAAAATGTGTTATAGAAGTATTAGTGGTTATTTTAATATGAAAACACAAATAAGTAACATAATACCCAGTATACAGTAGAATCTCCATAGTTCATCACCTCCCTACATTGACCACCTCAAGTTGACCTAATTTTCATAAACATGACATGTACCAATGTATACATATTAGAACAGTAGGCCTACTTCCTTATGCTAACTGCCACCATATGCTGACCAGTTTGTTCCAGTCCATTTGGTGGTCAACTTACAGAGGTTCTACTATAGTACATAATGGATGACAGACCTATAATAGAGAATTACCAAATCTTGGGTAGTTGCTTCAGATAAAAAATAAAATTAAGTTAACAATTTAATCTGAGGTATAAATATGAGTAATAAAAATATACTTGAGAATTATAAAAAACATAAAAAAAGCAATGTAAAAAACTTAATTTTGACACTATAAGTACATATTTGCTCAGATGATAAAGTATTTTTAAAAATGAGATTACTTTACCTTTATCTTGAACTTCTTTTGAGAAGCGCTCCCTTTCAATAGCTGATTCTCTTTCTATTCGCTCAATTTCAGCCAATGCATCCAATTCCACTTCATCATATATAGGTCCCTGTTGTGATACCTGTTGCTGATTCTGTACCACAGAAGTCTGGGGTTGTTTTGCAGCAACTGAAGTGTTCTGTTGTACAACAGGCACTTGATTTGCTGGAAGGAATGCTGTTTGTTCTTGCTGCGACAAACACTGAGCAGCATTTAGTGGGCGGTTTACATCCTGTGGAGTAATGGGTGTTTTTGAAGTCTGTCCTGGGTACTGCACATTAAAAGGAATATCATTTTCTGAAACATTGCTATTTTCCATACCAGAAAGCATATCCTCTTGCTGGTCCATGTCTGAAGACCTTACACGAGAAAGTCTTAACGTAAGTTTAGTAGAGTCCTTAGATGGAGAACTAATTATATCATACATTGCAGCTTTTTCACTCTGTTCTTTTTCATCCTTGCCTAATTTCATTTTCTTTTGCTTCTTTTGTTTTCTTTCTGGAGAATCTAGCAAGATGTCTGGTGGAACATCTCGAGGTGATGAGCAAGGTAGAGGCTGAGATTGTAGGATTAAAGGTGTTCTTGATCCTACAAAAACAATTCAACAGCAATGAACAGTTGTGCTGGCTTCACATGTCCTTATAGTATGATAGAAATATCGCTATCTAGTAATGCTAGAAGGAATATTAAGAAATGATCTAATCCAAGCCGCTTATTTACAAAAGATAAAAAGAAAGCTTAAAGTCTTGTCCCACATACTTGTTTAGATTGCTGATCCATGAGATAGGTTTGATTCTAGGTAGGAATCTCATCTTTTAGGCCAGAATTACTTCTATTTTTATGTACAGAAAGTATAAATAATTGGTTTTAAAAGGGAAAAAAGATCATTGTTTAGTCTAAAGATGATACAACATAAACATTTTGGGCATGACCATCTATCTCTATACTTTCACTAATAATGTAGGAAACCTGAAACATCCCATTATCTAAAGAAAGAATAAGCTAGACTTTGTAAAATCACACCAAAATAACAAATTAATCCTAGAGACTGCATTCATATGAACACTTCTGGTATCATAACAAAAACAAAGTAGGAAATTTACAATTACTAAAGTCTTTACTTACTTCAAAAACTGGTGGTAAAAAGTATTGATTATACCTTTATGTGATCTTCTCTTTCTCCCTCCACTTAACTTCATTCACATATTCTCTTCACCTTGCTAATCCTCTTTTTATTAGAAAAATATGCACATTTCCAGCAAATTTCAAGGCACATGAAAATATCTTGAGCCAAGATTCCATTAAATTAACCAATGTATGGTATATTGGGAAGTATTAAAAGTAAGTTAATCAGATGGAAAAATCCTCCTTGAAACAAGCTGTTAGATATGAAAAAAGTGCATTGACATGTTTCAGAAATAATAGTACAACTGCACCTGAATAATATAATACAGTGGTACCCAAGCTTTTTGGCACCAGGTTCTTGTTTCATGGAAGACAATTTCTCCACGAATTTGGGAGAGGGTGGACAGGAAGGGTACTCAGGAAGTGATGCGGATGGGGAGCAGCTATAAGTACAGATGAAGATGCCCTTGCTTGCCCACCGCTCACCTCCTTCTGTGTGGCCCAATACATAACAGGCCACGGACAGGAACCATTTTGGTACCAGGGACCAGTTTCATGGAAGACAATTTTTTCACAGAATGGGAGTTGGAAGGGACAGGAGGTGGACCTCAGGCTGTAATGCTGTGCAGCCAGGTTCGTTAACAGGCCATGGACCTGGTAACTGTCTGCAGACTGGGGTTGAGAACCACAGATATAACACATTTCTTATCATCAGACTATTTACAAAATATTTCAAAATCTGTAGGAAATTATAAAAATTGGTCAAGCTAAAAATTCTTCACATAATGAACTTAAACCTATCTTAAATTAAGCTTTCAGTATTTTTATATACTGTATATACTCGCGTATAAGCCGAACTCGGCACATATTTATAGTGCCGAAAAAACTCGGCTTATACTCGAGTATATATGGTATATATCTTTATTTTTTTCCATGATATATAATTCTGAACTGTCAATTAGCAATGTTAATATATTTTTAATGCTATATACATGTATAAAAATCTAACTTTTAAGAGAATATACCTATTGAATAAAGTGTGATAAAGATATGTATAATATATATATTTACTACATATAAATGTTTGAATTACATTTGTTAGATTTTTAAAAAAACTGAACCTATATGAAACATTAAAAAAATGAATAAAAACATCTTTGGACCATTTATTTGATGTCAGAGATGTAGAGAGTGTTTTACATATCAATACATTTGATTTTTACAAAATTCTTGAGTATTGCCATCACCACTTTGCAGAAAAGGAACATGAAGCTCATAGAGGTTAAGAAATTTGCTCAAGGTTAAGTCACTAGCAAACCTGTACTATTTAAAAAACACATTTGTCTGGCCAGGCGCAGTGGTTCATGCCTGTAATTCTAGCACTCTAAGAGGTTGAGGCTGTGGATTGCCTGAGCTCACAGGTTTAAGATCAGCCTGAGCCAGAGTGAGACCTCGTCTCTAAAAATAGCCAGGCCTTGTGGTGGGCGCCTGTACTCCCAGATACTAGGGAGGCTTAAGCCGAAGAGATTGTTGGTTCTGTGATTTGTGATGCCACGGAATTCTACTGAGGGCGACAAAGTAAGACTCTGTCTCAAAACAAACAAAAAACCACATTTGTCTCTATCTGAATTGAAATATACCATATGCCTACCTATTTAAAGTTTATGTGGCAAATTATACACACTTGAGAACAGTGATTTTCAACCAGTGTGCTGTGAAAATTTTAAAAACCATTATTTAAATTATTTTTGAAAGTTTAAAGGAGAGTAAGTATATTCTTTTCTTTGATGAACATAATTTAAATGTGCTACGAAGTTTAACTATAGGTTTAGGTGTGCTGTGAAATAAAAAAGGTTGAAAAACACTGCTTTAGAACAAACAACAAATTCCAACAATTCGTCTAAGAAGGAAGTTACACTGACTGATAATCCTTCAAAACTAGTTGGAAAATAATCTCATAACAGAAGTTCATGTCTCTGATAAATAATACATTCATGATTTATTTGTTTTAAACTTTTCTCTATCTGAAGTTTCTATCTATCCATCTATCTAATCTTAAAAATGAGAAGAAAAAAAACAGGCTGATTATCAAGGGTGTCCAACCCACAGCCCATTAGCTCCATGTGGATTGTGTGAGAATTTTTTTGCTTATCTTTGGTGGTGGATATCATGAAAATTATGCATGGACCTTTTTCTTACTCATCAGCTTTCATTAGTGTCTGTGTATTTAATGTGTTGCTTAAGACAATTCTTCTTCCAACATGGCACAGAGAAACCAAAAGGTTGGCCACCCATGAACCACCCAACCCATTGTAGTATCTCCCAGGCAGTCTAAATAACTTCTCACTCTGACAATACTTATGGGATATGTATCCAACTGTGATGTCTAACCTACAAATATAGTTATTCTGGAAATTGTTCTCTCCTTCAGAAGCTAGGTTTTTAATCCCTGAAAATGTAGTTATAGAGCAGAAATGGTTTATAATGGCTCAAATTTCACCTCATGAAAATTGTCCCAGATAAACAGGTGGAACAAAGTCTGTGAAAAAAGTATCTACCATATGTTTCAGATGACATAATTTAAAATTCTCATGGATTAAGAAAATACATCATTGGCTGTAATATTACAATTATTTATAATCTAACTTTTGAAAATGCAATTGATACAGTGCTATCTTCCAACAAACTATGATAATTAAAGTTATCAGGCTATACTTTTAAATATTTTTTTTAATACCCCAATTCTAGACTTAAGTTCACAGTTACATTCATCTGTTAGAAGACTATACCAAGTATTTTGGGAACTCAAGATAAACAAAATAAAATTCATGTACATAAAATGGCATAGGATATGTGTTTAGAAAAAATATAAACTAATAGCTTGAGGATATTAGGGGAGGGTGTGTGGAAGATCACCCATTTAACTTAGACTTGGAGGAACACATAGGATTTTAACAAGTAGAGATGAAAGCAGATGTGAGAGATGTAGGAAAGTTAACACAGAAAGAACATGCTGGACATGATAAATGACTAAGAAGTTGAAAAAAAACTTTACAATAATTTCAAAATTTTAAGTCAAGATAATTCAGGACTAGAACAGCATTAAGAGAGATGGGAATGGCAGAAAGAACAATTTGAACATGAATTTGAAATACCAGCTAGATATAACAGAATTTTTGTCTGGAAATGAAGAATTATAACCTGGGAGAAAGGCTAGAGCCAAAGATTGATTTAGGAGTCCTGTTCACAGAAGTAATCAATGCTGGTTTTTAAAATCAAGTAAAACAACCAGAGGGAAAAAGTAAGTAGAATCGTAGATAAAAAGTCCAATGATAGAAATCTTGAAAAGTAAAAATAGCTAAGGAAGAAGAAGAAAAAAAAGAAGTTACCAATGGAAAGAAATATGAGAAAAACAGGTGAGCTCAGTATGATTTTTCTGGAGGAATGAGGAAGACTGATCATGAATTTCAAATGTTTAAGAGATGTTAAAAAGGTTGTGTTTTGAAAATATCACTAGATTTGTCAATGAGAACATTACTGGATACATCTTAGAATACTATTAACAGTTTAGGAGAATTTAAAGAAAGTGGAGGATGAATGAATCAATGAATAGGAACAAAATTAATTCCCCTGATCTACACCTGCTTAAGTACAGTTTATTCTTTTCTGTAACAAAAAAAAAAAAAAAAAGAAAGAGAGAGAAAGAGTAATTTATTGCATCTGAGTTCTTTATTCAATTTAAAAAATGAAATATGCAAAAGGAAAATTTTAGTTAAGATAATACCTTTAGAAGTTCCATCGCTTCCAGCCGGGGAGCATACTGGCTGTGGAGACCTCAAAGGAAAAGATGTAGCATTCCTCATTGTTGAAGAAGAATCTCCATCCTAAGAACAGAGTATAAAATTTATACTTTGAATAATGAGAGAGGGTTTATAGAAATCTTAAAGAGAACCAATAAAAGACATAAATTACTGACAGGTAAAGTGTTGGAATTCAAAAGCATAATTCTTCTGCACTTTCCTGTTTTCTTCTTGGTATATCTTAGAAGAATTGAAATTGTATCCAAAAGAATCAACAGCCTAAGCATGGCAATGAATAAGAAAATTGGTATTACTAGTATGCTCCATTTTTGTTTGCTATTTTCTACAAAAGGAGCTATGAATACCCTACAAAAATGTAAAGGTCTTGAGGACAGAATCCACTGTCATCTGTGTTAATGTCAAATACATGCAGCTAACATAAAAATACAACAATATCAATAACAAGACAAATTTCCAGAATGTGGAATATTTTAGTAACATCAAAGGAACATTAAATTCTAGGGGAAAAAAAATCCTTATACAATCCATAAAGGGAAAAAGAGCCAACTACTAATAAATAAGGGTTTATTATTTAGGAAATATTTTGGCATGAGTAATATTCATTTAAAATTGAAATTACATTTCAATTTAAGAACTTAAGCCTCTAAACCAGAGGTCAGCCAACTTCTTCTGTACAGAGACAGTTATACAGTCTTTGTCACATATTGTTTTTGTATTTTTTTTAAGTTAACTCTCAAAAATGTAAAAACTATTCTTATTTTGTGGATCAGGGCACTGGCAATGGTTTACCAGTCTAGACTAACTTCTGTGGATACAAGAACCATAGTTGTTCATAGCTAGATTTCTGGTACCTAGTATAAGCTTTGCTGTATGGAGGTATCATTTAAATTTTAGAAAGGAAATACTAGGTTGTATGACAAATATTAGAACTACTTTATTACCTTAATGATAACTAATATATTACATACGTCACTACTTAGCCTGTGCACCATGTGTAGGTGGTAGTCGTCACTTGAGCCATGTCTAGGATTATCAGCATGATGATTAGCTGAATTGCCAGACAACGGACCAGAAACTTTATTATCATGTATGTTTCTCAAACCACCTGCAACAATGGGACTTGATACCGATGCTGAAATTAATAAGAATAAAAAGTTCATAAAAATACTGTTATAACCGTTAGAGAATAATTGTTCACAAGAAATATTTAAGTATACAGAAATTACAGAGAATAATAAACATTCATATAACTGACTATTTAGTTTGATCAAATCCTAACACCATGCCAAATTCAGATCTATTTTTATAAAGAAATAAAACATTACAGATACTGTTGAAGCTCTCCATTTACCTGTGTAATCCTCTCTATTCCTTTCCCCTTACTCCCTAGTTAACTACTATGTTGACTTTAAAGTTCACTCTACATATGCATATCCTTACACCTTTGCTATAAATGAGTATCTTCCTAAATAAAACATAGTATTATTTTTACATTATAACTTTAAACAGTTTATGTATGCATCCCTCTATAATGTTTTTCAATTCAACATTATATTGAGATTTATGTATTTATATATATAGTTTTAAATAAATAATCAAATATGTTCTGCTGTATAATGTACACCATCCATTCTTTTGGATCCATTTGGGTATTTACAGTGCTTAAAATTTTTGCTGTTAAAAACAATATTGCAATGTATGTTTTTATACCTGACTTTTTTTAATAAAAGTGTAAGAGCTCTAGGTGTCAATACCTAAGACTTAGGTATTATTAGATATGGTCATTTTAAAACTTCATTAAATATTAATAAACAGCTGTCAAAATTACTTAAGACACGTATCATCAGCTATATATGGTGGCTCACATCTGTAATCCCGGCACTTTGGGTGCCTGAGGTGGTAAGATCCCTTGAGGCTGGGAGTTCAAGACCTGCCTGGACAACATAGTAAGACCCCTATCTCAAAAAATTTTTTTCAAAATTAGCTGGGCATGGTGGTATGTAAGTTCAAGGCTGCAGTAAGCTATGATCATGACACTGTACTGCAACCTGTGCAGTAGAGTGAGAGATCCTGTGTCTCTTGAAAATGAGAAAAAAACGGGCTTGGCCACATACATAGAGGCTGGCAGGTTCAAACCCAGCACAGGCCTGCTAAACAAGGACAACTGCAACAAAAAAATAGCCAGACACTGTGGTGGGTGCCTGTAGTCCCAGCTACTTGGGAGGCCGAGACAAGAGAATCACTTAAGTCCAAGAGTTTGAGGTTGCTGTGAGCTGTGATGCTACGGGACTCTACCAGGAGTGACACAGTGAGACTCTACCTTAAAAAAAAAAAAAAAAGAAAAGAAAAGAAAAGGAAAAAAAAAAATTATATCCATTTGTATTTATTGGTAGTATATTACAGTTCCCACTGCTTTATGGTCTTGTCAATAATGTTTGTCATTCTGAGGGTGAGAAATGTCACTTAAATTTGCATTTCTTTGATTACTAGTGGCATCCAACATCTTCTTCTCATGTGTATTGGTCACCTAGATTCTCTCCTTAACAGAAACTCATAAATAGCCAAGTCTCTTATATCTTCTAAAAGCTTTATAGATTTGTTTTTTCAATTAGGTCTTTAATCCATGCAAAATTTATTTTAAAGTGCAGTGTGAGACAGGGATCCAATATTATCTCCACAGGTATATAGGTGCTAATTATCTTAGCACCATTAATTGAAGAAATTGAACTTTTCCCCCCATTAAGATAATCTCGATTCCTGCTAAATTGAGCATCTACACTTCATTCCATTTCAAAATTATCTATTCTTGGAATTTTCACAAAAAACTCTACTGAGACTTTTATTAAATTTATAGATTGGGGAAAATATTAATCTTTCCCCACTGAGTACTTCCTTCCATGTAGTATCTTGTAGTTTTCCTTGAAAATGTTACTATCAAAAAAGATTACTTGACTCAGCGCCTGTAGCTCAAGCAGTTAGGGTGCCAGCCACATACACCAGAGCTGGCGGGTTCGAATCCAAGCTCAGGCCCGCCAAACAACAATGACAACTACAATCAAAAAATAGCAGGGTGTTGTGGCAGGCGCCTGTAGTTCCAACTACTTGGTAGTCCCAACTACTTGGGAGACTGAGGCAAGAAAAATCGCTTAAGCCCAAGAGTTTGAGGTTGCTGTGAGCTGTGACACCATAGCACTACCCACGGCAATAGCTTGAGACTCTGTCTCAAAAAAGATTACTTATAACCGCTTACTTTGGGTGTATAAAATGTAATTAATTTCATTATAATGTTATATACAGTAACATGCAATACTTTTATTAATTTTAATATGTTGTCTGTAGCCTCTCTTGAATTTTCTGTGATGACAATTATATCAACTGAAAATGACCACTTTGTTTCTTCTGTACCCATAGTTAAATATACAATTTTAAATGCTTCTTATATTCTTATTTTCCTGTGTTTGCTAGGACACCAACTGCAAACCAAGTGAAAGTGATTACAGGCATTCATGTTTTATCCTTGATTTGTAAAGAAATGCTCTGAATATTTTAAACAGCATTTACCAAGATGCCAATCTACTCTTATTCTGCAAAAAGTTTTAAAAACTATGAAAGAAAATATGAATGCTCAATTTTTTCAACACTCTTTTTGTTAGCTATTAAGAGGCTCAAATGACCCCCACTCATCTGAATTATATTATCTACTACTAATCAATCTGTGTGGGTGACTATGAAAAGTTTTGAGACGGACTGTGTTATGGTCCATTATTTCACTTCCAAGAAACACAGCTGACAGCATCCTTTCTGATTCACTCTGCAAGTTTTAACTTGCTGGGTTTACTGGTGCTGCTGAAAGGGCTTCATTTGTTTTGCTTTGAACAAATTTTATATTTCTTGAATTTTTAGGTATCTCAAAATTTTTGTAATGAGACACATGTATTTCTGATACACATCCAATTTTGTCACATAGATTGATAATACTGATTTTTTTCATTCCTTAATATTCATCTAGAAATTTTTTTTCTGTGGTCATACATCGTGATTGGTTCATAATTTTTTCTTTCTCATACTTTCCTCACTTTGCCCGATTTTGGTATCCAGAATGTTATACAACTTTATGAGTTGGGAAAGTATTAACATTTTTCTTTTTTCTGCAATATTTTAAGATTAGAATAACTCTTTACTGAATGTTTAGTTGAACTTCTTAAAAAAGAGTATGTTTTTTTATCCCTTGTAGACTTTGAACTGAGTGAAGTATAAGAACATTAAATTGATACTGGCAAACTGCTCTCTAAAATATTGTATCGACTTGTGTCTCTATGAAGACTGTGAAATGTTTAACAATCTGATAGGTACAAAATGTTACATTTTAAACGTCTTTAACTCTGAGCCAAGTTGGCCATAATTTCATGTATTGATTAAACCTTTCTGCATCTGATTGGCTGTTCTTTTCCAGTAAATTGCCTATTTACTTACTTAGTCCATTTGTGTCTTATTCTTAATCTGTATGAGATCATGGAATATTAAAAAAACAAATATGCTGTATTAACAAAAAATGTTGCAAATGTTCTCTCATTTATTTTTTACATGTTTCTATAATTTCCATTTCTTTTATATAGAAATTCATAATTCATCTATTTTTTCCCATTTCTACAATGTAGGTTTTCAGTTTGCTTAGAAACAAAACCTTCTCGTATCTAAGATTACCAAAATCTATCCATATTTTCTTCTTATAATTTAAAAAACTCATTCAAAAATTTATCTAAAACATATTTTCTCTATGTGATCCAAAAATCCAACTAAAATTTCAAAATGCCTTATCACCATAATTTAATGAAACAACCCATCTTTATTTATATACCAATTTTAAAATGTCATCTTTGGAATGAATGATAGGATTTAAAAATACCATTTTCCAGTGATCAAAGTAAAGACTAATAAAATAAGAATCACTGGATGCTAAATCATTTTGATAGAGGATTGATGGGAAATAAGGTAAGTGCATGATCTCAAAGTATCACCTCACAGATTACTGAGTAGCTGCATATGAAAAAAATACGCACTTTTACAATAAAGAGATCAGATAGTCACCACCTAAACACCACTAAAAATGTGACAATTGTCATTATGTGCTTTCAGATATGATGCAATATAAAGGACACATCATTATGTAGTATTTCTGTCAAATATATAAGTAGAAATTAATAAAATCCTTAAAGATAATTTTCAGTTGATGGGAAACATAGGAGACAGATGAATAAATTAAATAGCACTATAAGAAAGCAGTAAAGTCTAGAATATGAAATTTCCTACAATGAAAAGTGGCACAAAACTCTTCAAAAATCATTATTTGTGCCAAGAGGGTAAAAACAATGGTGTCAATGTAAACAGGATTGTTTTAGATTAACAGAGACACAAGAGATGCAAAAATCAAATGTAGTATGCGAGAAACCAGACTAGATCATGTTTAAAAAAAAAAATGTTAAAAACGTATTTATAACTGGTGAAAATGGAATACAGACTAGATAGATGACAGAAGTGTTTTTAATTTTTTTAGAGGTATCACAGTTGGTGGTTATATAGGAGAATCTTCTAAGCAGATGTATTGAAGGGCAAAGTGTCATGATGACTGTTGGAAAGGGGGCTCATCCTAATCTTACCAGTGAACATTTTTATAATATAAAACTGAAAAAAATGTTTTAAATGTTAGCCTTCTGATACTCTAATCTCATTCTGGATTCTTTTCTGTCCCATTGACCTAGCCACTTATTCCTTATCAGATTAAAAAAAATTTTCTTTAATGCACACATTTTTAGGATTAAATGTGATAATTTAATATATTCATATAATCTATAAAAATCAAATCAGTATAACTCAGATATCTACCACCTTAACTATCTGGCTTTCATTTATACTGTAAACATCTGAATTATTCTCTTCTAGCTGTTTGGAAGTATTTATATAATAGATAACTGTAAACTATAGTTACTTTAGTAAGCTATCAAACTCTAAATGGATTTTATTTCTTCTATCAAAGGGTATATTCATACCTATTAATCAATCTCCCTTTTATTGCCCCTCCTCCCTAGTCTTCCTAGCCTCTGGAAGGCCTCCACCACCAATCTATTCTCCGTCTTCATAAGATCTCCCATATGAGAGTGAGAACATGTGATATTTGCCTTTCTGTGCCTGACATATTTCACTTAACATAATAATCTCCAGTTTCATTTATGTTGCTGCAAATGACAGGATTTCATTTGTTTTTATAGCTGTGTAATATTCTATTGTGCAAATATACCATATTTTCTTTATTCATTTGTCCAATGATGGGCACTTAGGTTGATTCCATATTTTGGTTATTGTCAGTAGTGCTATAATAAGCATGAGAGTGCAGATATCTGTGTAAAATGGTGTCAATGCAATATTTCACTGGCTAGTTTTGCAAAACCGTAAGTTATCTATTTTAATAGATGACACAGATAAAAGTTTTTAAGTTACCAAGTTTACAAATGAAGAAAGTGTTAACTTCACGCATAGTAAGAATAAGAATACACATATAGAAACTAATGGCTGACAACAAGTGTTTAAAATTTGCTGTTACATATGGAGGACAAAAATCAAAGAAGTTTATTTTATTATCTTTTGTACTTTCCCGTGCTTTGAAAATTTCTCAAAAAAAGTACAAATTATTTTATGCTAATAATCAATTAATTAATAGTCAACAAATATATATCAAGGCAATATAATCTTTTTTTTTGTTTTTTGAGACAAGGTTTTCCACTGTTACCAAGGCTGAAGTGTAATGGCACAATCACAGCTCACTGCTGCCTCAAACTCCTGTGACGAAGCAAGCCTCCTGCCTTAATCTCCCTAGTCACAAGGACTACAGGCATTTGCCATCATGCCTGGCTAATTTTTTCTATTTTTTGTAGAGATGGGGGTCTCATTGTTGCTCAGGCTAGTCTCAAACTTATGACCTCAAGCAATTCTCCCACCTTGGGCCGGCCAATATAATCTTAAAAGACATCATAATATTAACATTATGATACTAAGAACTAGTAATCAGGCTGGCGCCCGTAGCACAGTGGTTATGGCTCCAGCCATATACACCAAGGCTGGCGGGTTCAAACCTGGCTGGTGCCAAATGCAACAGAAAAATAGAAAGGTGTTGTGGCAGGTACCTAAAGTCCCAGCTAATGGGAGGCTGAGGCAAGAGAATTATCCAGGAGTTTGAGGTTGCTGTGAGCTATGAAGCCATAGCACTTTACTGAGGGCAACATAGTGAGACTCTGTCTCAAAAATAAAAAAAAAAAGGGGGGGGGGAACTAGTAATCAACTGAGAACTAGGAATTCAATCCAGACATCTCTACATCAAAAATGATTAATATTCTTCTACTGTACTGTAACCATGTTATAGTAAATTTTTCACAGTATGACCATCCCTTGGTATCTGTTGGGTGTACCTTCCAGAGATACCAAAATCTATAGATGATTAAGTCCCTGATATAACATAGTGTAGTATTCACATATTACCTATGCATATCCTTCTATATACAGTACTTTAAATTATCTCTAGATAACTTTCAATACCTAACATAGTATAAATAGCAGTTATACTGTAGAGAATAATGACAAGAAAAAAGTCTGTGTATATTCAGGACAGACCCAGTTTTTTTTTCCTAAATACCTTCAGTCTGCAGTTGATTAAGTTCACAACTTGGAACCCATGGATATAGAAGGCCAACTATATCCACTTTACCAATTAAAACATAACTTTTTTGGCTTAGTGCCCTTGGAAGAGAAAGTTCTATTTTAAAACATTCTTAATTTCATAATTAAATGTACATAGTATATAATAACTGAATACAAAGGGCCAAAATGCCATTATTCCTTTTACCTCCTAAATGATAAATATAACATGTTTTTAATGATTTAAGCCCTATCTTTTAAAAAGTTTACTGACAAATCAGTATACAGCACAGTTTTAGTTTGTGTTTTTAAAATTATTTTTAAAAAACAAATGTTTAACTAATAAGCAATTCCTTAGCTAATAAGGCATTCCCAGTAAAAGTAACAAGCAACTTTCTTACCTTGCTGCATCTGTGGATGTGTTGTATAACTCGAAGGATGGGAATATGGCATGTATCCTGCAGGGCTTTGAGGGGCATATGGACTAGGCACTGGGCTATTTTGTTGTGGCATAAATCTGTTCCCAGAGCTTGGCTGTGGTGGCACAAACCGGCTAAAATCCAAATAAAGAATATCAGGAAATGAAATAAACATGTTATTCTTGAGATTTCACTGTCATAAAATTCTCTAACTCATATATATCACAAAACCTATGCAAACAAAAATGTGTACGAAATAGACAAATAACATACAAAAATTATTCACAATTCATAGTCTGAAAGTTATAGTAGGCAGTGTGTAAAAAATTGAAGTAATTAATTTACTTTAGTTACATTAAGTACCAATCTGTTTAAGATATATAAAGACATGTTCTTTATAATAAATTCTACTCTATAAATAGTCTTATTTTTCCGCAACGTATCAGTTATTTTAACACATTCTTTTGTCTCTATGAAATTCATTTACTAAGATGACAGCTACTTTTATTAGTATGTTAGAGTATTTCCATATACAACATTTTAAGGCAAATATTCATATGGATTACTACTTAAGACCAAGAATTTCAACCTTTAACTATATACTATTCATTATCTAAATATATGTATTATGTATTCACAAACATATTCACCACAGAACACATATTTAGTAAATGATATAAACTATATTACCTGGAGGGGCTATGTGAGATAGTGGTTTGTTGATAATTGGAAGATGCAGGACTACTGTGCATGGAATTCTGAGAAAGTTTATACTGAGACATCATCATTCCTATGCAACACACACAAACAGTAAACATTATTTTTTTCTAACAGTAAAGTATCTTTAAATGACTTAAATCAGTCATTTCACAAACTTTCAAAAGTTCTTTTTTTTTTTTATTAAATGTTTTCATTTTAACGAGCAAAATACATAACACTGTAAAACTATAAATTTCCAGTACAATGTTACCAAACATTATTTTCCATATAACTAATCAAAGACTGGACCAGTGATTGTTATTATTTTAAAATTTTACTTGCTTACTCAATATTCTGTTATTGAAAAGATTTTATAGGAGTCATCTAACCTTTGACCAAATACTACACATCTCCTTCCACAATACGGATTTTTTTATATTACATGGAACAATTTTGTACTGCACAGAATACTTTATCATCTACGTCTCCTGTGCTTGGGAACTTAACTTTGCAAAATTATTTGTTTCATTGTGGTTCAGATCTAGATTTTAAACACTACTATATTTACAAACCCAAAGTTTGAATTCCTGCCATTTTACTATAAAAGCCTTTTGAAATAAAACAGAATGCATCTATTTCTTCTTTTGTAACAACTCTTTGCCACATACTAGGAATTAACTGATTATGTGATTATTGAATAAAAACATAAGAAAAGTTTTCAGACTCTCACATTTCTTTTCAAGCCAGATATTGTTCCTCAATTATTTACAAATGACATTTTGATATATAGGAGATACAGAAAATTTCAGCTATTTAGATGTTTTAAAATTAAGAGATAAAATCTATGATTATCCCTGAATTTTCTTATAATTTCTGCAGCCAACCTCTTTCTGGAAACTGTAAGCCTCAAGTTATATTTCCAAGTTTCACTTCCTGCTGTTAGGATAAAAAGTGCCTTTCACCAGAAATATTAAAACACTACAAAAGTGTTTTATATTTGCTAGGAATACTACAAAAGGAATTGTGGCTCTAAAGTCAGTGTTTGAAATTAGAGCTCAATATCATGTCTGAGTTTACCACTGATAGTGCATTCTCTTATGTATGTAGTATAACTTTCAATATCTGAACTTTCTTTTCCAACTCAAACTTAGTACAATATTGGTTTGTCCCACAGCTCAATAATTTAATTACTATAATTACTGTTGCTGAATTTTTATTTTTGGAAAGTAAGCAACACTCCATGAAATGGGAGTTAAAAAAATCCCCGCCCCTCCCCTACCCTCCCACCCCCCCACCCCAACCCCAGACTTTACCTAACAAATGCAATCAATGTAACCTAGTTCTTTGTACCCTCGATGAATCCCCAACAACAGCAACAACAAATTCCCCCCTGAATTAGCAGTCATCACTGGAATAAGCTAGAATTATTAGTTTGAAAGCAATAGCTTTCTACATAAAAGTAGTAAATAAATTTCTGATAGCCCTTTCTCATTAGGGCTAAGTTCCAAAGAACTACGATGAAAGTGATTTGCATATTAGCTGTTCTCTGTCAGTGTGACTCATATTTACTTATACTTAGCACACAGTTAAAAATCACCTTTTTATGTTTTAAAACCAAATTATCAATAGAAATGCTTTCATATAATCATCATTTGCAAATAATCAATTAATTTTAAATGTTATTTTTTGTTTTTATAAAAATAGGAGATGTAGGGCAGCGCCTGTGGCTCAGTGAGTAGGGCAACGGGCCCATATACCGAGGGTGGTGGTTTCAAACACAGCCCTGGCCAAACTGCAATAAAAAAATAGCCGGGCGTTGTGGCAGGCGCCTGTAGTCCCAGCTACTCGGGAGGCTAAGGCAAGAGAAGCGTGTAAGCCCAAGAGCTGGAGGTTGCTGTGAGCCGTGTGACGCCACGGCACTCTACGGTGGGCTGTAAAGTGAGACTCTGTCTATAAAAACAAACAAACAAACAAACAAAAAAAAAAAAAAAAAAAAAAAAATAGGAGATGTAGAGATTAAATAACAAAATGACATCAAATGTGTACACAAAATATGTGACTAAACTGTGAATACTCAAAAAGTTTTTAGTAGAGTGATCTGCTACCCAAATTAGTCAAAAATATAAGTTACAAAAGTATTACAAAGATCAATAACCTTGGAAGATTTCCTTCATCCAATATTTTACTTACTCATATCCCCCTATATTAAGATACTGTTATCAGTCTTTCTTACGATCAACTATCTCTCCATACTTTCTTTCAATTCCAACATTCTTCTGGAAATCATTTATAACTCAATTCTCCATTCACCATTCCTATCTGTCTCCTACTATTGCAATATTGTTTATTAGTTCTGGTGAAGACACAACCTTGCCCTGCATACTTGCCTTCAACTTGCTGAAAGTTAAGTTGGGCAGAGGCATTCCTGTAGTTTGCATTTGGGGGAATGGATAGTAATATGCAATTGCTTTAAAAACACACATAAATAAAATCAACAAAAAATTACTATTTTTAAAAAAAACTTCCACACTAGGAAACAGAATGGGGAGATTCACAGAGATGTTACCAATAAAGTAAGCTAAAATTAATTTGACAAAATTCTTAAATACAGTTAATCAAACCTTCCTGAGTAGTTAAAACTATTTTTTTCCCTCCTTATTTTTACTTTGAAAGCCAAACAAGCACAATGTACTTCTTGACTACATAAAAATTATATGCTCTGGATATAAAACTTCTATGATTTTTATAAGACTCGTTATAAATTGATTCCTTTAATAATATAGATTATAAAACATTTTTTCTGTTGCTAAGGGAATAGGAATGTTAAATTAATTATTACATAATCATGAATACGATTACAATTGGTACTAATACCTGCAGTAATTATTTATACATGTATTATATGCTCAAAAGCTTTGAAAGTACAACAAAATAGCCATAGGTAACTACTTCATTAAATTGTCCTAATTTTCACAGAGCAGACATGCACCACATGTATTTATCAGTATAGTAGGTCTACTTCCTTAAGTTGACTACCTCTGTATGGCATCTCACTTATTACAGTCCTTTACGTGGTCAATTTAGTCTCTACTGTATTTTTCATTTGACTAACCAAAGATTACCTTCAAATCAATTCTATGATTTACTAATTATTACATTCTAAGATACTTAGCAAAATACATTAAAAGCTTAGAATAAGTCCTAAGGAATTTAGTTATATATTTAACTTCAAGACTATTATCTATTTGGTTTCCTGCTTGCTTTTGGTGTGACTCAAAGAATAAACAAGGCATTCCTGACGATAGGCTAGCTTGTTAAAGAAGACAACTAGATCGAATAATGTGTAAAATATGTTCTGATATGGGAAACACAAAAAATGTACTAAAAAATTCAATTATTAAGAACCTCACCACTTTGTACGTATCTGTTCTGCATGCTTTTCTCCCTGAAAACATTAGGACTCCTTGCCAGGACGGCCTGCAACAAGACTGGTATGTCGCCTTCAGGATCATCACTGCCAAGATTATCTTTCAACTCTCTGTCATTGAATAAATAAATACCAAAAATTAAAATCATGATTTATTAAGAAGTCTTGTGGTATACAAATAAATTACATAGGTATCTTCAATGGTATGGATTTTTTTCTTCAGCCCCTGAAGAAAGAGAATTATCTAAAAATAATAGAGATATTTTCTCTTTTAGATAAGAAAAAAAAGCTCAAAATATTGTTTTACTGAATTAAGAATTAAGAATGCTCAAATTAGTTTTAAAATAGAAAATAAGTAGAGTCTAAAGTACTCAAAATAATGAAAGAGCAGATAAGTGATAATTATACAAAGAAGTCGCTATTTGGGCTTGGAATATATAATATTTTGTTATCTGAATATGAGTGAGTCTAACGTTCTGTGAATGTCCTCCAAATAAAATACTGTTGGCATATTGATTAAGACAAAACCCAGAGGTTATGTAATTTTTTTCCATTGTCCATTGTTTCCTCAAATGAAGTCATTAAGGAGGAAAAAAATCAACAAGTGACTTAATATAGAAGTGATTTTCAACTCACAACTATGAAAGGTGATAGAAAATTAAGTACAGACAGTGGTTTTAATTATACATTGTACATGTTACTATTTTACTGATTAGATCTAATAATAAAGACCTATAAAGATGGTATCCATGATTCTGAGAGCAATCTTAAAAGGAGCGCTCATAAAATAAATCCTAATGTATATGCGCTATTTCTCTTACCTCTTTAAGTATTTGGCAAAAAACTGCTGAATAAATATGTACAAGCAAAAGAAATGATACAATATTTAAACAATGTTGTATTTTTAGAGTGTTAAAATATTAATAACACGTTTCTTTGAGCTTAAACAATCATTTCTAAGGTTTTCAATCAGAAAACCACATTTATTAAGTGTATCACTTTAGAATCATATCATTGCCTTTAAAAGGTACTGCATCTTGGCTGGGCATGGAATCCTAGCACCCTGGGAGGCCAAAGTGGGTGGATTGTCTAAGCATAGGTGTTTGAGACCAGCCTGAGCAAGAGTAAGACCCTTGTCTCTACTAAAAACAGAAAAACTAGCCAGGCATAGTGGCACATGCCTGTAGTCCCAGCTACTCAGGAGCCTAAGGCAAAAGGATCACCTGAGTCTAAGAGTTTGAGGTTGCTGTGAGCTATGATGCCATGGCACTCTACCTAAGGTGACAGAGTGAAACTCTGTCTCAAAAACAAAAAGGTACTGCATTTAATGGCAGAGACCTCTCCATTTTAATATGCTTTATCCTCATTCCTCTAAATAATGAATCTTTAAATTAAAAAATAAAAAAAAAAAAACAAACTAAAGAATGCAAGGATACATATGCACTATTTATAACAGTGAAATTTTACTTTTTACACAGTTAAGTATTAAGGTTATAAATATATATTCCTTTTGTACTAAAAAATAAATTTTAAAAAGTATACTCATATGCAAAAAGTTTGTAAATATGCTATAAAATATTGGTCAATTTTATTTTTAAAAGTTTATTGTGTGAAAATATATACCTATGTTCAGATGGTACAGTAAATTCTAGGAAAAATTAGTCCCAAATTCCTTAGCAGCCTTTCATAAAGTTTCCTGAATTCATATATTTCTAATGAAAAGCATGTTAGTCTGTTCTAAATAAAGCTAGTAGCATAGTTCATGTTGTCTGGAAATTTTTAACTACTCTAGCAATACCACAAAAAAGGGATATAGTTTCATGAGCAACTTAAGATCTCTGCAGCACACCTGACAGATCCTGAGATCATTTTAAAAGAGCTGAAAGTATCTATGGAGATAGAGTTACACAGTTCAGAATTAAATTATCTCACTATAACTATGGTCTATTTTAACCTTGTTAATCACTTAGCACACTTAGATACCAATGTATTTTAATTTTTTTTTTTTTTTAATTAAAAAGGAAAACTAGGAATAGTAATTCTCTTACTAAGGTCAAAATTTTCACTTTAGTACTTACATGTGATCTGTTGATACCTGGTTGAGGCTATGGACAAGCTGTGAAACCAAACTGTCATCCCTACAGGCCAAAAGGCAGTTGACCTCTTCTGCTATTCGTGCATTAAAAAGAAGGCTCTTTGTAGTCGTAGCAGGTAAAGGAGATGGAAGAGGCAGCTGGTTCAGGACTATTTGGAATAAAAGCACATTATTAGAAATTGGGTGACAATATGAAGTCTTGTTAGTACTTACATATATTTTGGTATTGAAAATAAATTACAAATATCAGTGTAACAAATTATTAAAAGGCATTCATCCTCTCCCTACCAAATCCTCAACATACCTCACAAAACCCCCCAAATTTGACTAGGACCATCATAGATTATACTACTCTTTAATACCAAAATTCAGCTCCTTCATGTCTGCTTTTCATTTCTTAAATTTTTATCAACAAAGGACTAGCCAAAAGGGAAAGGCTAAAATCTTAATAACTTCAAGGTTGCAATTCCATCAATTTCATTTACTCTGGCTTAGAAGATTTATAACAATCACTAACAAAATAACAATATCTTAACTCTTTGTAAGACAGCTAAAGTATATACAAAAATAAATAGCTCACTTTAACAGGAGATCTTTCATAGAATAAGATGCTGTAAGAAGAATATCCAAATATTTTTCTAAATAATAAATTCCTGAATAGTTCTCTTCTCTGCATTCTATTCTAACAGCAAACAAAAGAACATAAATGTTTTACAGTAGTTTAAATTCAGCTATTTAAAGTCTCTTTACCTAATGTATTTATCTAAGAAAGCTAGGTAAAATGTCAGGTGTCTTTGTTTTGGGCTTAATTTCTAATCACTTACATAGTATAATTATCATGCTACTCAGCCTTAGTAATAATGGGTTTCTCATTAATGAAAACACAGAAAAATTATTATTTACTAAATAGGGATTACTGAAAAGACAAACTTTTATTTTAAGCCAGTTATCTAACAGAAATTTATTATCTTAAACTTATGAGTTTAAAACAATTTTGAAAATCAAATAAAAAAATTAAATTTTTATTTTTACAGAGCCTCCAGCTGTTGCCCTAGGTAGAGTACTATGGCATCACAGCTCACAGCAACCTCCAACCCCTGGGCTTAAGCGATTCTCTTGCCTCAGCATCCCAAGTAAGTGGGACTACAGGTGCCCGCCACAACACCCGGCTATTTTTTGGTTACAGTTGTCATTGTTGTTTGGCAGGCCTGGGCTGGATTTGAGCCCACCAGCTTTGGGGTATATGGCTGGTGCCTTAGCTGCTTGAGCTACAGGCGCCGAACCAGAAATTAAATTTTTAAAAGGTAAGCTAAACTTAATTATCTTTCTTTTCTTTTTTTTGAGAAAGGTTAGCTAAAAAGTCATTTTTAGTTGTAAATTGGGATATACCCTGGACCCCATACCATACGCAATAGCACCTCTACCACCCCCCCCTTTTCATTATTTGGGATTTAATGAAAGACAAACTTTTATAATACAAGATACAGGTAAAATGATGGGAAGAAAAACTAAAAAGAAATTCCTAGTAGTATATCTTACTTTGTAATCCTATTATTAGAGTTTATGCCTTATCTACAACAAAGTGGTAACAAAAACTAAAACCAGTTCAAAAATGTATTCACCTGAGTGATATTAATCCAACCAGCTACAGTACTTTCTTGTTAAAATATAGGCTGTTGCTATTTTACCCCCTCTAAATCCAATTTGAGCAAAAACAAAACCCATAAAAATAGTATTTGGGGATAGTGAACTTAAGACAAAAACATTTCTTGAAGAACCTTCTCAGCTTTGCTATTATGAAGTTCCAAATCCAGCACAATGCCAAAGTATGCCATTTCTTCACTTTCTACCCTTCTCTTTCTTATCTTTTTCCCTTAATTTATTCAGGTACATAAGAACTAACATTGTGGGTAGATTTTTTTCACCATTATCCAAGGACTAAGAATTATAGTTACAAGTGCCTACCAAAAGAATGAATCCCTAGGGGTGACACCTATGGCTCAAGGAGTAGGATGCCGGCATCATATACTGGGGGTGGCAGGTTCAAGCCTGGCCCTAGCCAAAACTGCAAAAACCCCCCAAACAAACAAAAGAATGAATCCCTAAAAATATGTATTATAGTAAAAAATTCTCAAAAGACTGGCAATGTTCTTTAAATTTCTTTTCTTTCTTTCTTTTTTTTTTTTTTTTTGAGACAAGAGTCTCACTATGTCACCCTCAGTAGAGTGCTGTGGTGTTACAGCTCACAGCAACCTCAAACTCTTGGGCTCAAGTAAGTCTCTTGCCTCAGCCTCCGGTAAGTGGCTGGGACCACAGGTGCCCATCACAATGCCTGGCTCTCTCTCTCTCTCTCCTTTTTTTTTTTTGGTTGTAGTTGTCATTGTTGTTTGGCAGGCCCGGGATGGGTTCGAACCTGCCAGCTTGGTGTATGTATATGGCTGGCACCCTAGCTGCTGAGCTACAGGTGCCGAGCCTTTAAATTTCTTATGTTCAGAATAAAACAGGCTGCTGAAATCTATGACAAACTCCAAAAGATTACCAACCATGGCATTCAAAATAAATATCACTAAGAAGTTAGATAAATTGGGCTATTAATTTTTTTTCTTTAAAGGGTAGTTTTAGTATTTTTATAAAAGCTTTTCTAAGGGCCTATATTAGTTCCTATACGCACAGACATACTTCTTCAGTTTTGATTTTTTGTAATGTTTTCTGTCATCTTCTTTAGTCTTTACTTTGTGTTTACCCCTTTATCATGTAAGACCTCTTACATGTGTTTAATTGGTTTCCACTTTTTGCCTTCACAAAATTAAAGAAGATTAAAATTTAATAATAAAAATGTTTAAAGATAAGAACTAGAAACAAAAACCTCATGAAGAATGAATGAAGATAAATACATTTGGAAAAGAAATCAGACGATTGCTACAACGAAATACTGAGCAATAGTAATAATAATAATGCAAAAAAGTAATATTCACATTGTCAGATAAAAAGTATGTCTATCATAGAATGCTTTGACTCTGAGGTTCAGTATGGAGTCAACAGTTAACCATGTAAGACCTCTTTTCAAACACGTCCTATTTCTTACTGGATCCATAGGAAGAAACAGAAATTAAGGTCTTACCTATGATTATCTGGCAACACCAATTTTATTATTTCCACATGTATATCAATAAATCAAAGCAAACAGTGTTTGTCATTCAAAACGAAAATCTCAAAAAATGTTCTGTTATTTATAATATTACAGAAAATTTTTCTAATAGTTCCTCTGAAAATCATTGTTAACCCACAGCACACCTTAAATTTGATAAATTAACCAAACTTACGGTCTGTGAGACTAGCAATCCCCGCAAGAGTAGTGATGGGGACATGGGGCATATCCCCATTCATCCTGAAGTTCTGAAATGGTGTTGCCTATAAAAGTACTTAGTTCAGGTGCCAGCTGTCATTACTTCCCATTTCCCAAACACTGCAACACAAAAAAACCAGACAATTATTTGTAGAAATATGCCAAGTATATTACCACTAGAAAAATGATTAATTACTATACAAATAAAATTTAGTCTTTATTCATGTACCATACTATATATTAAGGATTGCAAAGTGCAATGAACACATTAACTCATCTGGTCCTCATAAAAACCTAGTAAGGTAGATACTGTTGTTTTCTGCATTTTGCTAATGAGGAAATTAATTTATAGAGAGCTTAAAGTAACTAGTGGAGCAAGGATTATAATTCAAGCAATCTGGTTCCAAAGTAGCTTCTTAACCACTAGCCTATACTGCTAGATAGAAATATTTGATCAATCTTGATAACCACTATAATTTGTTTCTACATAACAAGTGCATTAAAATTTTAATTTCATAATACAGTTTCAACTTGCCTTTCTAACTATGTCTCTAATCATTCGTTCTACATAGGCCATCCTCTCCAACCACATCCACCTTGTGTTTTCCAGTCTTATTTCCTACTTAATACATTCTCACTACCTAGGAAGTCCATCCCTACTTTAAGTCCAAATCCTGTAATTCTTTACAATCCAGGACAAGTCAAATGCACCTAAAAAACATCTCAACATAATCTATTCTGAACTTACAACATTTACTGTCCAATATTCTTTTGGTAAAAAATTATATAATCCTTTGTAACATCTTTCATTCTTCTATAATCACTTTATGTTTACATATGTACCTTATCTTTCAAATTATCACTGGATGCCTCTTATAATAATCAATCATAGAATCAATATATAACCATATAAAGGGCAGAGAAAGCCATGTGTTAACATTTTTATTGCTCCCATACAAATTAATTTAAGCCAATTAATCAACTCAAAAAGAAAATTAAATAGGGCAATGCCTGTGACTCAGTTAGTAGGGCGCTGGCCCCATATACTGAGGGTGGTAGGTTCGAACCTGCCCCCAGCCAAACTGCAATAAAAAATAGCCGGGCATTGTGGTGGGTCCCTGTAGTCCCAGCTACTTGGGAGGCTAAGGCAAGAGAGTTGCCTAAGCCCAACAGCTGGAGGTTGCTGTGAGCTATGATGCCACAGCACTCCACTGAGGGTGACAAAATGAGACTCTGTCTCCAAAAAAAAAAAAGAAAGAAAGAAAAGAAAATGAAATAAATTCTCTTATTTATCATGTGGTAATATGCTGTCTCTATACATATACATGCACACATAAAGATATTCTGTATATTTGCTGATTTGCTGAATACCCTGTCCCCAAATTTTGCTGATCCTAGTTTCAACATATAGCTTATAGAACACTTAATCTTTCCTTTAATGGCACCTGTGTATGCCTTATTTGAAGTACATAACATTTTAATAATGTATACATTAAAGATAAGCTTTTACGAAATTACGGTATTCTACATCAACTAAGTCAAAATGCTAAACAGAAAACTGTGTTGTAATTTCCAATTTAAATAATTTAAACATTTCTCTTTTTGAGTTTTTTTCTGGTCATTACTTTTAAGAGAGCCCTATTGGTATTTTGAGTTGTAAACTTCAAAATAGTCAAATAATATATGCAGAACATTAATGACTTCCTTAACTCATACACCTAATGCAACTTTGCAAATGTGTTTTTTTTTAAAGTAGAGGTACACAGGTATTTAAAATTAATAAGTTTGTCTCCAAACATATTTTATTAACAAAGACATATGGAAAAAGACACATAAAGCACATATGTATAGTTTAACAGTTATAAAGAAATTATCCATAAAACCACCGTTGAGAAGGCTTAGTAACCCAGTTCTTTCTAGAGATAGTGACTATCCTGTCTTCTTGGTAATCGTTTCCTCTATTTTTTTTTTTTTAACAGCTTAATGACCCTTATATGTACATCCTTTATTAAAAGCCACCTAAGGGAAAAAACATTACTTTCCTTTGATGAATGATAGACATAAAACTTATTAGCAGAAGCCCACTGAAAGGAAATAGTGTAGGAAAGATATAATTACTACTGGCTATCTTGTGTTTATTCTTTTGCTGCACTGCATGCTTTACTCTTTGAAATTATTAATTTGATTCTTAACATTTCTTTCTTCACTAGAGAAATGTAATACACCCAGCATATTTAGCAGTCACATCAAGCACTTAAAATCAGTTGGAATTTTAAGTGACCTAATGGAGGTCACCAAAACACAACCAATTTTTCATAAGTTTCTAAGTTCCAACTTATGCATAGTATTATAATTAATGGAAAGAAATTATTGAATGCAAATTATTAATAGAGCATCACAAAAATACCTTGTTATTCATATACCGTGTACGACTCATTGTCATACAAGTACATTGCCATATTCAAACAAATTAAAAGGTGACTGTGTTTAATTATCTAGAGTAGTGGTTCTCAACCTTCCTAATGCCACGACCCTTTAATACAGTTCCTCATGTTGTGGTGACCCCAACCATAAAATTATTTTCGTTGCTACTTCCTAACTGTAATTTTGCTACTGTTATGAATTGTAATGTAAATATCTGATGTACAGGATGTATTTTCATTGTTACAAAGAGGTTGCAACCCACAGATTGAGAACCACTGATTTAGAGGATAAGAACCTATAAAGGCTAATATATTTGCTAGATAGAGGGTTGTCCTGTGGGCTACCGGACTTCATTTGATTTCTCCAAGTTCCATGTAAGTAACATGAAAAGCTGAGCTAACAAACACTAGCTTAGAATTTTCAGCCTAAAAATGGCTTACATATTTAGTTGCCACATATGAACTATATAAGATTCACTACACCTAGCAACAAGACTGTACTTTCTTAGTCGAGTAACAAGGCATCTGAATACCAGATATCAACTAAAAACTGGGATTGTAGTGGGTTGTGTGTGTGAAAATAATTGCTTGGTTTAACACATTTAATTAAATGTTGATAGATGATTACTGACAAATATATTTGTACCTTGTCGCTACACCTAATTCCATTAGAATCAAAGATTTTGAAGTACAGTTGAGAAATTTGGTAGAAATAAACTTAGAATTTTAGCCAAAGTCATACCCTTTAATAAATGAGTAATCTGTAGAGATGCTGCTACTTTATATTGGAAGGTGACCACAGTCCCTCAAGAAATAGTATTCCTAGAATTCTAAAAGGGAGTACACATACCCTTTAACTAGATATGGTATTTTTGGCTCTCAATTAGATAATGTTTAGTCTGCCTGGCTCTGTGAAAATACATTGTTTTTTATTTTTTGAAACCGAAGCTGAAATGCATCCAGAAATGGCAACCAAATGGTAAAGAAGATTTTAATGAATGTTATAGAACTGTCACTTAAGGCAGAGCCTTACAATTTACGAATGGGGCAGCACCTGTGGCTCAAAGGAGTAGGGAGCCGGCCCTATATACCAGAGGTGGTGGGTTCAAACCCAGCCCTGGCCAAAAACTGCAAAAAAAAAAAAAAAAAAAAAAAAAATTACAATCTACGAAATGGTGACCAATTAGTAGATTGTAAAATAAGTTTAGTAGGTTGAGATCAACACTGGAAGGGATGGAGGAAACAGAAAGAAATACAAGGGTACACTGCATGGTGCTTTTTAAATCTAGGTGGGTCACCAGGCAAAGCATACTTTGAGAGATGCTGATTTGAAGATAAGAAAAAATAAAAAAAGCAGCCCACTTCGTAAGTGGTGATGAGAACAAAATAACACATATAAATCACTTGACATGCTATTTGGCACATAGTAAATATTCTAGAAAGCTAACAATGTTACTAAAAGATAAGGGGAAATAGGAGGAATTAGGTAAAAGAATCCCTTCAAAACAAATAACCCCTACTTCTGAAACATTATTATAAATTATTATTTGACATTCTAATATATATTCACCATAGTATTACAAATCATAGTTTACAGTCTTGGTACTGCCCACCTACAATTACTTAAGTCATAAGGTAGCAGAAATAAATACCAGCAATAGAAAGAAAAATCTAACCATTGAAATATGATACAAAGAACTAAATTAAACAAAATATACTGAGTAGGAAATAATTTATAAGCTAATTAAGTGTGGCTTGAGGTTTAATTAAAAGAATGCTTAATTAGGGAAAGATATTATATAGTAAACTCTCAATTTAGCCCATTATAATGAGTCTGAAGGGAATTTCTAGGCACTTACCAAAATTTTTAAAGACCTTAGTTCTTTGTTCACTTAATTTCACTACAAAATTTATGACTTCCTCATGCAAACAAAACAGTATCAGTAGAAGGTATAGTAATATTAAAATTGGATGAATTTGGAATAAAAAGCACTCTCATAATCTAATGATAGATAAATTTTTCTGAAAGGCCACTTTATACTTTTTTAAGTCAAAGTCTTAAAAAGTGTGTATAACCTTGTCTCAACAACTTTGCCTTTATCTTAAAGAGATGATCATACACATGCTCAAAAAATGTATGGAAATAGATACTGCTGCAACATTTTACTGCATTTTAGTAGTGAAAAAATGGGAGAAAGGATTTTATTGTCTACTATGTATAAAAATGGTTACAAACACTTTAATGTACTTTCATTTAATCCTCATGACACTGAAGTACTAATATTCTGTTTTTATTTGATGAACAATCTGATGTACAGATAGGTAAGTAATCTGTCTAAGGTCACACACTAGGAGTCAAACACAGCCTGTCTGGCATGTGAACATTTCACATAACAGCTACAATGTATACGAGTACCAATTCTTTAATATCATAACAAATGATGTTACATTTGTGAAAGATTAACATGTGTCAATTAAAAATCATGATGTACAGCTGGGTGCTGTGGCTCACAACTATAATCCTAGCACTCTATAAGGCCCAGGAGGATCCCTTGAGCTCCGGAGTTTGAGACCAGCCTAAGACCAAGACCTTGGCTTTACTAAAAATAGAAAAATCAGCATTGTGGCAGGCACCTGCAGTCCCAGCTACTTGGGAGGCTGAGGCAAGAGCTCTTGAGCCCAAAAGTTTGAAGTTGCTGTGAGCTAAGCTGATGCCATGGCACTCTAACCTGGCCAACAGAGAGAGGCTCTGTCTCAAAAAAAAAGGAAAAAAATCAATCATGTAGTACAATCAATATAGTCACAATATCTAGCCAAGGAAGAAAAAGATCACACAGTATTATTTGAATCCAAGCTCCTCCACTTACTATGTAACCTTGGACAATGTACTTAATCTCTGTACCTTGGTTTCCTTACCTTTAAGATATGTAATCATTACTTTTAATTTTGTTGTGAGGATGAAATGAGTTAATACGTGTAAAGTACTTAGAACTGCTAAGCATGTAGTAAGTATTCATTAAATGTGAACTACTATTATATACTTTTCCATATTTTGCTTTCTCAAACATTCATATGTGCAAATCTGTCTCATTCTTTTTTGTAGTATGTATTTTGCAGGTTTACTGAGATGGCAAATTTAAATGAATGCTACTGTCTATACTACTCTATGTGACTCTAAAGAAAGATGACTATAGCTTTATGGGGTTAGATTCCTTACTTTATGACCATATTTAGTATATGATGCACATTTTATGGCATGTCAAATACTCTTTCTTATTGATCTGAACTAGTAGAACAGTAAGCAAAATTCAATTTGAAAAAAATCTGTTTTGCCAGGCACGGTGGCTCACACCTGTAATCCCAAGCACTCTGGGAGGCTGAGGAAGGCGGGTTGTTTGAGCTCAAGAGTCTGAGACGAGACTGAGCAAGAGTGACACTCCATCTCTAAAAATAGCCAGGCATTGTGATGGGCGCCTGTAGTCCCAGCTAGTCAGGAGACTGAAGCAAGAGAATCACTTGAGCCCAGGAGTTTGAGGTTGCTGTGAGCTATGATGCTACAGCACTCCATCCTAGAGAGCCTGAGTGAGACTCTGTCTCAAAGAAAAAAGAAAACAAAAAAACTCAGTTTAGGGGCAAGGCCTGATGGCTCATGCCTATAATGCCAGTGCATTAGAAGGCTGATGTAGGAGGATTGCTTGAGCCCAGGAATGTGATACCAGCCTGGGAAAGATAGCCAGACCCTAATCTCTACCAAAAAAGTTTAAAAATTAGCCAGGCATGATGGCACACACCTGTAGTCCTAACTACTACTTGGGAGGCTCGATGAGAGGATTTCGTGAGCCCAGGAATTTGAGGCCACAGTGAGTTATGATTGTGTTGCTGCAGTCAGCTTATGAGCATGGCCAATGTACTCCAGTCTGAGTGACTGAGTGAGTGAGACACTGTCTCTAAAATAAAATTAAATTAAAACTAAATCCTTTTAAAAATAATAATAATAAAAAAACTCAGTTTGGGATAAAACATCATAGTAGTATACATAAGTAAACATCCTGGCACTTTTTATTAATATGTTAAGTTCATAATTTTTCTCCACAAAATTAGGACAATGACTTTTTTTTGAGACAGAGTCTTACTTTGTCACCCTCAGCAGAGTGCCATGGCATGTGCCATAGCTCACAGCAACCTCAAACTTTGGGCTCACACAATCCTCTTGCCTCAGCCTCCCAAGTAGCTGGGACTATAGGCACCCGCCACAATGCCTGGCTAAACACAGTGACATTTTAATAAATAAATCTTACCAAGCACAAATTCTTTATTTCTTCTTTTTCTGAATAAGGAAATGATGAGCTAAATATGAGATAAATGTAAGATATCAAGTTGGTAACATTCCCCACAGCAACTATTAAATCTGTCTTAGTAATTTAATAAACAAAATTCCTTTAAACTTCACTTTGTGTTATTCTCCAGAAAAATCTGTCATCTTTTCTTAACCCAATTAAAGCATTTTCCTCCTACTATACTTAATAGTTAATAGCTTGAAATGCCGTACTAAACTAGATTAATAGTTCACTTAACACCATAATTACCCCTTGAGATACATATAAACGGTACCAATACAACACACTACATTTCCATAGTATTTATGCCTTTATGATGATGCATCCAAATAATATTTGTTTAATGTCACATCAAGCACTATGATAGGAAAAGTACAAAAAGTACAATGGTCAACAATATGTAAACGTAACCTGTCCTTCGAAATTTGACTTGGGCATGCATATGTTGTAAAGGGAGTGCATATTACACAGTAAGAAAAGGGGAAGAATTCACTGAATTAAAGCCCAAACCATTTTACCATGACTACTGTACATTTTAGTTTCTCTAAAAATATGCATTAAATTTATTTAAAATGAACAATAGCAATGATTCTTAAAATTCATAAAAAGGTATCAAAGATATATTGCCACCTGAAAATATCAATGTGCATAATACAAGCTCATTTTTGTCTAAAATATATTTTTATGCAAATGATAGCATAGATATGAAAAAAAAATCTTTAAAAGATGTTATTAAACCTTTAACAATGATTAGGGTTAGGATGCATTTTGATATTTGGGGGAAGTCCTGTTTTTGTATAACTTATATCTGTACTTCTTAGACTTTTATTACTACTAGTATGTTACTTTATGTTTCAGAAAACCAAAGATAAAAAAGCAAATCTTCTAATACTGGCTGCTACATGTGCACAGATTTCTCTGGCATATTTAAATAATTATCTACAAAACCTGTTTGAAGGCACTATGCTAGGTGCTAAAAACTAATAGAATATGCAGAGTGCATTCAAAAATTCTTTGCTCAGAGCATATAGCAAGAAAGGCAAATTGGAGCCTGTAAGGGAGTTTATAATATAATATTGATATTTCCCCCCATATCCTTGATATAAGCAAAGTTAAGTTTTCAGTTAAGATGAACATAATAAGGAAGATGGAGTGGTAGAGAGAATGGAGGCAGTTCTCTTAGGAGAATACTGTAGTACAACATGTAATGACAGTCTGATTTTGGACTCTGTTCAGACTAAATGTCAACGTAATAATCTAGTTAGAGGTATCTAAAGAAGGAAGTTGGAAATTCAGGATCTGACAAAAGTAGTCAGAACTACAGCTATAGCTATGGAAGTAATCTAAGGAGGGTTAAAAATTATAATATAGATGAGATAGACAAGAGACAAAGTAACACTGAAGGGGAATTATTTTTTAGCACTTCTTTTATGTCAGACATTTACATGTATCTTTCCTTAATCATACTAGTGTCAGACGGTTAAAAGGATTATCTCTATTTCACAAATGAAAAAGTTAAGTCTCAGAGTCTAAATACTTTGTCTATAGCTTAAATAGTTGGCACAAAGCAGAGTTAGAATGTGACTGAACTCAGGTATTTCTAACTAAATCTTTTATTTTCATGAATATCTGAGAGGCATAAAACTGAGCATCATCTGCAGTGCTCTTGACAGAAAAATAAGCCAATAAAAGGTTAAAAAAAAACAAAACAAAACAACTGAAAGTTCTTTTTAGAAAAGCTAAGTGTTTGTTGAAGGTTTCAGAACTAATAATTGACCTAAACGACACTAGAATACAAATGTCTGCATTTCTAATATTCTTTATTCTTCATACTATGTTGTCACTTTGTATGATTATAACATTGTTTTGAAAAAATCTAAACATATATGTGGAATACTTGGCTAATCAACACCCTCCTTCTTCGGTAATATTTTTTTTGGTGGTGGTAGGGTGAGTTTAAAACTAGTATATTTTAGCATCCTGGTTTATATTAAATTTAACATTATAAACCACCTCAAATCCTTTTGGGAAACAGGTGGGATATAAATCCTAAATAACTATATAGATTAAGTAAATAAATAAATAAATAAATCTATGTTGTACTACTTACTATTTTAAATAGGTCACAGTGATTCCTTAAGAGTGGCACCTCTCTGGCAGAATCCTTTTGCCTTAGTCAAACTACCTTCAGACTCTTTTTTTCCTGCCTGCTATTCAAGAACAGATTTTTCACATTCTGTTTAAGACATTTTTGAAAAGATCCTCCCTAAACCCTAGCTCTAAATCAAATAGTTCCCAATCATGGACACTGTGAAAATTCTCACATCCTTAAAACTTTTCTGTTTTTCTAAAGTTCTAAATTATCTCCAGTAAATAATTAAAATGAAAAATAAAATAAAGCTCTAAAGCTTTCTTGGGACACTTGCTTCACTACTAGAACCCTGAGATCCCTGCAGCTGCTATGCTGGATATCAACAATGTACGTGCCAATAACGTGGCTATATCATAACATTTATAATATGTAACAAAAGGATATATTTATATTGTTGAGTACTATTATGTAATGAAAGAAAAGTTATCAGTAAGCAAATCAGGTAGAGACTTAGTATTTCTAAAAAGCAATTTATAGAATATTTGTATGTTTATTGAGATATAAAATGATTAATAAAACTTCTTATATATATTCTTATGAACTGACTTTAATAAAACTTCATATCACCTTACATAGTTACAGCTGGTTATACAGTTAAACTAATTTGCAGAGGCCTACTGATTAGTTACATGAAGTCTCATCATACCAAAATATGCAAAAATAGAAACTACATTAGGAAAAAATAGTCCTGGGCCTTGGAATGTGATTATTTAAAAAATTTTTTGCTGGCAGAGCACAGTGGCTCACACCTGTAATCCTAGCACTCTGGGAGGCTGAGGTAGGTGAATTGCCTGAGCTCATGAATTCCAGATCAGCCTGAACCAGCGAGTACTCGTCTCTTAAAAAAAAAAAAAAAAAGTCAGGTATTGTGATGGGCACCTGTAGTCCCAGCTACTTGGGAGGCTGAGGCAAGAGAATCGCTTAAGCCCAAGAGTTTGAGGCTGCTGTGAGTTGTGATGCTACCACACTCTACTGAGGGTGACAAAGTGAGACTCAAGTCTAAAAAAAAAAAAAAAAAAAAAAAAAAGTCTCACTTTATCACCCTTGGTAGAGTGCTCTGGCGTTTCAGCTCACAGCAACCTCCAATTCCAGGGCTTGGGTGATTCTCTTGCTTAAGCCTCCCGAGTAGCTGGGACTATAGGCACCCACCACAACATCTGGCTATTTTTTTTGTTGCAGTTTGGCCAGAGCCAGGTTTAAACCCGCCACTCTTGGTATATGGGGCCAGCGCCCTACCCACTGAGCCACAGGCGCCACCCTATATATATATAGTTTTTAATAGGCCATGGAGGAACTGGTTTGTGTGGAATGGACTAGGAACCCACATAACATAGCAGCACTTGGAAAGTTCCTCCATGGCCTATATATATATATATTTTTTTTTTTAATGTATGTTTTTAATAGGCCATATTACTCACTTTACTCACTATGGCCTATTAAAAATATATATATTAAAAAAAATATATGTATATATATAGGCCATGGAGGAACTTTCCAAGTGCTGCTATGAGTTATGTGGGTTCCTAGTCCATTCTACACAAACCAAAGTAAATTTTATTTACCATCTTTTATACTGCAAAAGAATTGCCTGCCTCCAAGCCTCTTATATAAGTTGAAACTCCGTCTTACACTATTAGACTGTTTCATATACAATGGTATCAGAATTACAAAAATCAAATGATGACTATTTAATTTATTTCTAAATAAGATTTATGTTTTAAAAAACTACATTAGGATCCAGGTCACAACTTCTGATCAAAACATATGTTATGATATACAATTTAGCCTGAAATACTAAGAGAAAACGCTTTTAAGTGAAAATTACTGAGTAGTCCACAAGAGGGCACACTTTCAATTAAGGTAAATCAATGGGAAAACTAAAAATTCAGCTTTTTATTAGTACATCAAAGGTTGGCCAGATCCTTTTGAATTGAGTATTCTACACTACTAGAAAGTAACAGATCCCGAAGTGTGTAATTTTTTTGTTTAAAGACATACACAGGGAATCTTTTTGTTTGGATGCATATGAAACATAATAAAAACATGGTTACAACTTCCACATACATATCATATTACAAAAGTATGTAATAGTTTTATCAGCAATCTTGGGTCTGTTAGCCATCTGGAATTTGGCTGCCCTAGGAATCTTTTCAAGAAATCCTGGCTATTTTAATTGTGACACAGTCCCTACAAACAATTCTTCAAGATAACCTAGTATGATAATATGCAATATGTTTCAAATATTTTAGAAAATTCTTCCAAATAAATAGGCAAAATCATTAATTAAAGTAACTGAAAAATTGTGAAAGGGTAGACATAGAAGATATTCCAAAAATCATGGATTACTTATTCATAATCTGCATACTCATCTCTATTCTGCTCCAACCCATTCAAAGATATCATTCCAGCAACTTTCTTCTCTCTCCTGAATCATCAAATTTCCCCTTACCAAATCATTCCAGTCAGCATAAAACATCTATTTGCTGATAACTCCACCTATTCTCAACAAAAACAAAACAGAAAACCTTATCTTGTCCCCTAGATCCCCCTCCGATTGCTTCATTTTTCTGTTTCCTTTCATAATAAAATTCCTTCAGTTTTCTACATTCATCTCTAATTATTTTCCTACTTTCTCTTGAATCACACCAAGTGTATTTTTATTCTCATCATTCCACCATATGTCTTACCCCAAGAATTAATTTTAGTTATGGCACTAAAATTGCTAGACTCAATGGAAAAACCTTGACTTAACGTTCAACACAGGTGATTTTTGCCTTCCAGAACAATGTATTTTCCTACTTTTTTTTTTTTTTTTTTTCCTGACTACACAGGCTACTCCTAAATCCTCTTCTTGGTCCTTTCCATCTTCCTGTCCTCACTCTTTTGATCTCATTCAGGCTCATGATTTTAAAATAGCATTTCTATACTAGTAACTCCAAATGTATATCTTTACTCACTTCCGCCCTGTATACCAGATTCACACACCCAAGTACCTGACATCTCTGCTTTTATGTTTAATATGTGGAGATCTAGAGCAGACGTTGGCAATCTTATTATTACTTTTTGAGAGCACCATTTATATGCTTTGGATAAAAGTCCTGTATAAGATATATGCTTTACAAACATCTTTACCAGTCTTTTGCTTGTGTTTTCATTCTCTTAACTGTCTTTTGAAGAGCATAAGTTTTTTGTTTGTTTTTTTCTTTGCAGTTTTTTTGGCTGGGGCTGGGTTTGAACCTCCCACCTCCGGTATATGGGGCCAGTGCCCTACCCCTTTGAGCCACAGGTGCCGCCTGACCATAAGTTTTTAATCTTAACAAAATCCAATTTATTTTGTTCTTTTGTGGACTGTACTTTTAGTGTTGTATCTAACAATTTTTTTCCTAACAAACTTGCAAAGATTTTCTGTTTTTTCTAGAAGTTTTATGTTTTCATTTATACCTACAAACCATTTTAATTTTTGTATGCAGTGTGCGGTATGGAATAAACATTTTTTTTTCTGGATATACATATCAGATTGGATGAGAAGATTATGCTTTCTACACTGAATTGCTTTTGCACTGTTGTAAAACAGTAGTTTTCATATGCAAGTAGGTCTATTTCTTGACTCTTTATTTAATATTACGCTGTTTTAATTACTGTCACTTTATATAAAAAATTTTGCAATTGGGTACTATTGATACAAATTTGTCCCCTGCCTCTTTTTCTGGTTCTAGGTTTTTTTATAGTTATACATGGATTTTAGAATCACCTCATCAATTCCTAGAAAATTGATGAAATTATAATAGTTATAACATTCAATCTACAGAACCTCTGGAAATGGATCATCCAAGGACTTTAACAAACTGGTCAAAATATGTAGGTGGTCAACATAAGGAATTAGGCTGACTGTACTGATATATACATGTGGTGCACGTCTGGCCTATCTAAGAAAATTAGGTCAACTTAAGGAGGTGGTCAACTATAAAGGTTCTATTGTATATGTCAACTTGACTAAGACTGACATCTTAACAATATTAAGTCTTCTGACCCACAAATGGTGCATAGCTCTCCACTTATTTAGATTTTCTTAAATTTATTGAAGCAATGTTTTCTAAGTTTTCAGTCTACAGTACTTTCACAACTTTTGTCACACTCATGACTACGTACTTTATTTTTTTATGGTATTATACTAGAAAAAATGTATTAAAGGTATTGTTTCATGCATTATTTTGTTGTCACAAGTACCCTGTGGATTATTAGCACAGCCAAAATCACACTGAATGGAGGAAAAACTGAAAGCACTTCTATTTAGAACTGGAACCAGACAAGGATGTCCACTACTGCCATTACTATTCAACATAATGCTGAAGTCCTAGCCAATGCAATCAGGCAGGACCAGGATAAAGAAAGAGGAAGTCAAATTATTCCTTTTTGCTGATGATATATTGTACTTAGAAAATTTCTTTCCAATTGTTCATTTCTATTATATAGTAGGTCTTCTATTCCATGGATTCAAACACGAATTGAAAAAATATTGAGAAAAATAAAATTAAAGATAATAATAAAAGATAATACAAGTACAGTATAATAACAAAGCACTCTTATTGTATCAGGTATAAGTAATCTAGAAATGACTGAAAAAACACTGGGAGATGTACACAGGTTATATGCAAATACTATGCCATTTTATATAAGAGACTTGAGCGTCCATGGATTTTGATATCTGTGGAGGAGCTGGGAGGTGCCGGAACTAACCTCTGGTGTATACTGAGGTACAACTAACTGGATGTCTATTGGATTTTCTACACAGACGAGAATGTCTATAAATTAAGATGGTTTTACTCTGGTATTCCTAAACTCCTTTCAGTTTTACACTTTTTCCACTATCAATGCTTTTATACTTGTTTTTCTTACACTGGCCAGAATCTTCACAATGTTAAACACAAGGGATGAGCACAGACAACTTTTTGTTTCTACCTTTTAAGGAAAAGCAATTTGATTTTCACCATTAAATTTAATGTTAGGTTTTTGTAGATTTCCTTTTATCAGGTTGAGGAAATTGTCACCTATTTCTACTTTGGTAATAGATCTTATGAATTTGGATCCTGTAAATGTTTTCCTACATCTAGTGAGATAATTATATGTGTTGTTTTTTTTTTTTTCTGTTTTAGTTTGTCAGCATGGTGAGTTACATAGCTTGATTTTGAAATGTTAAAACTTCCAGGAATAAATCTCACTCAGTAGTAATGTATTGTGCTCTTTATATACTGCTGCACTAAATTAGCTAATATTTTGAAAGGTTTTCATCTATATTCATGAGACATATTGGTCCTTATCAGTTCTTTTCTTTTAATGTCTTTGATTTTGGTAAAAGCATGATGTTGGTCTCATGAAATGATTTCCTTCTATTTAATTTTCTGAACAGGCTAGTTTAAAGTAGTATTATTTCTTCCTTAAATTTCTGGAAATTTCATCAATGAAGCCATCTGGGATCTGAGTTTTCTTTGTGGAAAAGTTTTTAATTACAAATTCAATTTCTTAGATATAGAGGCATTCAAGCTATTTATTTGTACTTAATGTCTTTGTGTTTTTCAAGGAGTTTGTCTATTTTCTCTAAGCTGTAAAATTTATAGGAATAAAGAATATATATTTCCTTATTATCCATACTCAGTGATGTCACCTCATTCATTCATAATGTTAGTAATTTGAGGATTCTTTTTCTCCTGAACAGTCTGAATTATCAATTTTATTGACTTTCTCAAAGATCTAGTTCTTAGCTTTCTTGACTTTTTCTTTTTTTTTTCACACAGAGTCTCAAGCTGTCGCCCTGGGTAGAGGGCTGTGGCATCATAGCCTCAAACTCGTGGGCTTAAGTGATTCTCTTGCCTCAGTCTCCAAAGTACCTGGGACTACAGACACCCGTCACAACACCTGCCTGTTTTTTGGTTATAGTTGTCATTGTTGTTTGGCAGGCCCAGGCTGGGTTCTAACCTGTCAGCTCTGGTGTATGTGGCTGGCGCCCTAGCCCCTGAGCTACAGATGATGAGCTAGCTTTCTTTTCTTTTTCTCTCTCTCTCTCTTTTTTTTTTATTGTTAAATCATAGCTGTGTACATTACTGCAGTCAAGGGGTACAATGTGCTGGTTTCATATACAATCTGAAATATTCTCACCAAACTGTTCAACGTAGCCTTCATGGCATTTTCTTAGTTATTTTATGTAGGTTTGGATTCTGCCTTTAGTAAGTTTCACCGGTACCCATTCTACGATGCACAGTAGGTGTGGCCCCACCCATCAGCCTCCCTTCACCCTAACCTCCCCCCTCTGTTCCCCTTCCTTGGCACTTTCCTCATAGTCTTGTGGTATAGTTGGGTTATAGCCTTCATGTGAAAGCTGTAATTTAACTTCATAGTAGGGCTGAGTACATTGGATACTTTTTCTTCCATTCCTGAGATACTTTGCTAAGAAGAATATGTGCCAGCTCCATCCATGTAAACATGAAAGAGGTAAAGTCCTCATCTTTCTTTAAGCCTGCATAATATTCCATGGTATACATGTACCACAATTTGCTAGTCCATTCGTGGGTCTATGGGCACTTGGGCTTCTTACATGACTTAGCAATTATGAATTGGGCTGCAATAAAAATTCTGGTACACAAGTCTTTGTTATATTTTGATTTTAGGCCTTCTGGGTATAAACCTAGTAAAAGAATTATAGGATCGAATGGCAGGTCTATTTTTAGGTCTCTAAGTATTCTCCAAACATCCTTCCAGAAGGAATGTATTAGTGGGCATTCCCACCAGCAGTGTAGAAGTGTGCCCTTTTCTCTACATCCACACCATCATCTCTGGTTTTGGGATTTTGTTATGTGGGCTACTCTTACTGGGGTTAGGTGATATCTCAAAGTAGTTTTGATTTGCATTTCTCTGATGATTAAGGATGATG
>CAUYPK010019182.1:0-21458 GCA_963574355.1 Loris lydekkerianus
ATGGGGCATCATACACTAGTTTCACAGACCGGTTGACACATTTACATCACACTGGTTAACATAGCCTTCCTGGCAATTTTCCAGTTATTGTGTTAAGACATTTACATTTCACATTTACTAAGTTTCGCATACACCCTTGTAAGATGTGCCACAAGTGAGAATATAAAACAGTTTTAATTTGAGAAAGGGTGTAAAGCAGTTTCACCCTGGGGTGTTTTATTGATTATTTGTATATATTTAGGCATTTTCTCATTGGTGGGGGGGTATAAATTGAGACATTTCTACATTCTAGTAAAATTGCAGTGATTTTTAAGTCCACTTATTAATCTAACTTTTTCCAAAGTCTGATTGGAAATATTTATATTTAAAATCTGTGAGATTAACAGAATCCTTTGTGTCTGGCAATTACTTTAAAAATAATGTTTTGAAAAATGACCAGTACTTGCATTTCTGAAAATAAATCAATTAATGCACTTCAGAATATGATTGTATCCATTTGAATATGAAAAAGTGTTGTCATGTTCCATCAGATGCGAAGCATTCTCTAGGGCTATTTTTCTAACGCGTCACCATCATTATCTTGAGCGTCATTGTCCTACACCTGGACTCTTTCACTAGCTTAGACACCAGCATTTACTAGAGGGCTCTAACCAGATGCAGCAAGTAGCAGAGATGTCACATGCCATGAGGGACTGTACTGCCGTGCACCTGACAACTGGCAAAGCCCTTAGAAACAAGGTTTAATGGTTAAATGAGTGGAATTAAGTGTGCTGGTGCGTCTTTGCTGTCCCAGAGTCTGAGAATGCTTAATGTGACTCATCAGCCCCATTCCAAGTTCCAGACACTTAAAAAGTGAATGCACATAAATAGCAAAAGTCACAGTAAATAATTTCCACAAAAGAATTCAGAAGAGTAAGAAATGATGAGCAATTGTGGTGTGCTTGTTTCTTTTCAGCAATACAGCTCAACACGATAGAGTATAGTGATGTTACAATCATTTCCAATTCAACACATTTAACTTCACTCTGTTACAAGATCCTTAAAATGTTATCTCCCTTTGTTAGAGCAAACTATTTGTAAACCATACCATCTCAAGGAGGCCAAGGATGTCTTTCAATGTCATTGTCAAACTCCAAGCAACATGGCTACATTAAAGTTAAAAAATAGTTCCGCATTGGCCTATGCTGTGACTCCTATCCAACAGTCATTTTTATTTTTATTTTTTATTTTTTTATTTTTTATTTTCCCACAAACACAAGTAGTTTAATAACCCCTGGGCTACCCATTTCAGTGTATTTAATTCATCATCATATTTTTTTTTTTTATTAAATCATAGCTGTGTACATAAACAATCAATAGTATAGAGAGTCAGCAGTCCAAGATATAGAAATTGCTTATTTGGACAATCTGGACAAAAAGAAGTAGACGTCATTTTGTTCCTCTCTGATCAAGTGTCAGAAAAAAAAAAGAAGAGGAAAATATACATTTTCTCAATTCACAGTAAATAAAACTATAATTTTAACTTTTGTAGAAAAAAAGTAACATACAAACTTTGTAAACTGAAAAGAAAGTTTTAGACAGGAGACCACATGAACAAACTTGAACCGGTCTAAAGAAGAGATTCAAGATCATCTGTGATAAAGACGGCACCTGGAGACAAAATAAAAATGGTAAACCAGCATGAGTTAAAGTCTTTCCATTACTGAGCACAGAAATTGTTTTTCTTCTACGTACCTTCTGCACTCTAGAAAATTTCTTTACTGGAAAACAGTAAAGGAAAACATGAATGTTTTCCACCATTCTCAGTTTTAATAAAATTAAACCCCCCCAAATGTATTATATAATGGAATAACAAGAATGGAATAAATCTACACTGCAAAAATTAGACAAATGCTTTAGATTTGACTTATTTTACTTGGAAGTTTGTTTGCCAATAAAATTATATGCATTATTAAAGAAGATAAAATAAAATTGAATTTAAAACAAAAGAAATTACAACATTAGCTACTGCCAAAGAATCTGATAAATTTAATAGAAATATGCTTTTTATATATTGCCCCCATGAGATTTTTAATGCATCGTACAGTGAGTCCTGCAAAAAAATTAGCAATAAACAAAACCTAAAAGAGTAGAATTGCATGCATATCTTATAAATGGAACTAGCACTCAATGAGCTTTGTAAGATACAAATGTGTCAAGTGCCTGCTGGAGCAGATGGCCAATTTTATGAGAATTTTAGACAATTTGCAGCCAGACATTAGGTCCAAAGTCATTGGAAAAATACAAATACACCAACCTGAGAAAGCTCAGCCAAGAAGAAAAGAATGTATCAAATTCCAAGCAATATTCATTTGGTTCAGAGAGGAGCATTTTGGTGAAAACTTGAGATTTCACATTTATATTTTTGAAAATTAGTCGAAAAATCAGATAAACCCTAGAGGCTGTGATAATTTAAATATTTCGGTTTAGTATAAACTAAAGTATTATATATAAATCACCCCCTACTTTCTATTTATAAATTGAACTTAATTGGTTACTTAACAAATAGAGTACTACACAAAAGTCACACCCAAATTACTGGATAACAGAGATGACTATTTTTTGTTGTATATTAACTAATGAAACGGTTAACGGTTGGCATATGGCATCCGCCACGTTCTGCACACCCCTGTGTGCCCTGCCACAGAGTGCTGCATCACCTATCTAAGAATTTTTCCCTTCTCTTTCTTACCATATGGTATTCAATTCTAAAATAGATTTTTCTGCAGATACTCTGTGTCTCCATCCAGTATTCCATGGTTGGGAATCAGATGTGGTTGGAAGATGAGAACAAGTTCATATAAACTTTCCAGTCCCGCTGGTTCTGTCGATGAGGAGACTCATCTGTATGTACGTATTGCCACAGACAGCGTGATTTCCACAGACATCAACTGAAAATTGAACCTGGGCATTTGCTTTAATATTTAACTCCTTGTGAGAACAGAAAAGTAAGATAAAAGTATTTTGGTTTTATTAATTCGCTTACTTCAAATCACTTACCTGTTCAGAAGTTTTATCTCAGAAATGCAAAGAACTAAAGAGAAACAGTTTAAACTTTGACATGGGGAATCCGGTAGTGACCTACGTAAGAGGACACCAGCCAGACTGCATCGGGACCTGCGTTAACAGCTTTTAACTCAGTTACCTCTGGGGCTCCATGAAAGAGTTACAAAATGAATTAAGTGGTAGAATGTCACTAGTGCTGCCTTCCAACCTCAACTCATTTCAGACATGGAGCTTGACTGAAGACATGTTTTACTAAACACATTTGTCCACATAGTGTAAGAAATTGCATTTTGTTCATCCACATAGGGACAGAATGGAAATCCAAGGGTGAGAGGAAGGCCTTGACAGGGAGGTGCCCACTGCTGAGGGCTTCAGCTGATCATCACCGCACAATGGGTTTGTGGTCATTGTCCTTCCTTTAGTCATTTGCATCTGCTGAGAAATTTCCTGGTCAGATTTTTCCCTGTTTTAAAAAATAATAAACTTTTTTGATAAGAAAATTGTATGCCATTCTTAATAATGAATTGTAATAGTCTTTATTTGTATATTCAGTAGATGCTTCTGTCTCTCACTTGGGTTCAAAATAATTTTTCTGACTCTCCAATATTTTATGTTTTATCTTTTCTGAGAACACTCAATAATTTATCATTAACTTATTTACATTTACATGACAATTGGTACATAGCACTTCCCTCTCATATTCAATTAGGATCCTATACTTATAGTAATTCTTGTGTTTTCTCCAGCAGATTATGCACCCTTTGAGTCCAGAAAACCATATATTTATTTTGTATCTGCACCACATGAAATTCAATCAATACTAAATGATTATTTTTGAGCACATAAATATACATTACAGGTATACACGTTGGTGATAACAGAGGGACAATTTTAAAAGTTTTGCAAATATAAGTATCATTATTATAAATGGAAAAAGTTTCAACCTAAGATTATCTCATTCCTTTCTGCTTCTTTTGTTTTTTATTATTGGCTACAGATCGAAAATTACAAAAAAGAAATCATAAAATAGAGGAAAAAATAAATTACTCAGAAAACCTTATCTTTTGTGTCAAGAAGCAGAAAATAGCAATTTAAGTTTCCAAATGGTGTTAATATGTGTACCTATAGCGTTACAGAAAAAAAATCTCAAACTGGAAAACATTTAAAAAGATAAAATTTTGTTACTAACTAGTATGGCCTTTAAGAAGAAACACATTGTATTCATTCATTCATTCATTCATTCATACATTCGTTCCTTCATTGTGCAAGAACATGGAGAATCAAAGGGGGGTGAGGTGCCTGCACCCATTGTCCTCATCTGTGCAAAATGTAACAGTTGAGCTACAAACATAAGCAGCTACAAACCAAGGTAGTTTAAAAGGGAATAACTGCTGCCAACAAGAGCACAGGAGGCTTAACAGCGAAAGGAAGATTTTGCGTTCCTTCAGCAGTCTCATTGGTTTGGGTGAAAACGATATTTCTTAAAAGTAACTTGTTTGTTTTTGCCATGTTATACACATCCTTTGGATATTATTCGAATAACAGAATTAAAATACAGAGAGCTCACAATATTTTTGATCAGAAACAGGTGAAGCAAGTAACAACTCTGCTTATTTTAATAAAAATATGAAAAGTTAATTAGCCCTTATAGGAAGTGATTAATAGCTTATGCTAATCTGTGGATCCACATCAAAGAGAATGATTGAACTGTGTCCTAGGGAGCAGACTGAGGAGATATGTCAAATTCTTCCTGAGTTAATAAAGTACAGCAACAAAGGCTGAGTACGAAAACTACCTTAGATGAGAATACAGAGATTGTATTTTTAGTAAATGAATTTGGGTTTTATTACCAAATACTTTCCAGAACCAAACGATGTATGTGTTGAAAATTATTTGACTTTGTGCTAATATTCAAGATGTTGAACCAGTAACTTCATTCACCAGGTGCAGAAGGACTTTGGATTTAGTTCAGTGATTTAGTCCATTTTCATCTACAATGATCGGAAACCATCCTAGTCTGTGTTTTTAGCCAAAATCTCAAATTGCATTTGTTTCTAACTCACTTTATCCCAGATATATTTGACATAATGGAAACAAATGAACTCAAAATGAAAATATTTATGATTGGAAAGTGAAAGCATTTGTGAAAGGGACAAGAGGAGAACAATTGTGAAGAAGCAGGGTAAGCAAAGTATACAAGACAGGTCTTGAATCCTTTGAAACAGCAAGATGTGGGCTACCACTTGGCTTTTGAACTTCATAGCAGCCAACCCAAAAGAGCTATGTGAATTATTTATGTGAGTCAGTGTCTATAAGGCAAAAATAAATTATTCAAAGGGATCATTGGTAATCTTGATAATGAAATGGGAGATGTATTCCTTCCCTGACAATGACTCTATGTGATATGATAAACTTTGCTAAAACATTTCTATAGCAGACACACTAGTGTGTTTCTTTAAGTTGTTGTGCATTTTTCAATATGTACAAATGATATAATGCTAAAAGTTTAGTCAAAAAGGTGATTTTTAATCTGGTCTGAAAATTTTCTTTTTTCTTTTCTTAATTTTTTACATTATTATTATTATTATTATTATTATCATTTTTAATTAAATCATAGCTGTGTACAATCATGCAATCATGAGGTACAATGTGCTGGTTCCATATACAGTCTGACATATTTTCACCGAACTGGTTAGCATAGGCTTCATGGCGTTTTCTTAATCATTGTGTTCCAACCCTTATACTCTACACTTACTAAACTTCACCTGCATCCTTCCAAGATGCACCCTAGGGTGATTGGTGGGTGATTGGTTGGTCTGAAAATTTTCAATGACATCGTTTAATCTAAGAACAAAATTGGATTACCTCCAAAATTGATGTACCATGTATCTTTCTGGAATATCCACTAACTGTTAGTTCTTATACCTGCACTTTTTGAGAATTTTTAGGCATTGGAGAGTTTGAGATTATATTCACTGGCAAATCCCAGAAAAATTCTGACTACAGCTGATCTTTGAACAATGAGGAGGAAGAAAACACCATAGAAAATTCACATGTAACTTTTAACTCCTCAAAAATGTAATTACTAATAGTCTACTATTGACAGGAAGCCTTACCAATAACAAAGCAGTCAATTAACACATATTATGTGTGTTATATGCTGTATTTTAAAAATAAGATATGCTAAAGAAAAGAAAATTTTATTAATAAAATTATAAGGAAGTAGATCATCATGAAGGTCTTCACTCTCTGTCTTCACACTGAGTAGGTTGAAGAGGAGGAGTAAGGGGAGAGATTGGTTTTTCCGTCTCATGGATGACAGAGGCAGGAGAAAATCGGTGTACAAGTGGACTCGTACAGTTCAAACCCAGTTCGAGGGTCAACTGAAATTTGAAAATCAAGTAAGTGGGAATTAAATGCAAAGTTACATTGTGTACATTGAGAATACTAATCTGGATTTCAGTTCTGTATAAAAAAATATAAAAATCTATAGATATAGTCTACATTTTCCCCTAAAATGTGGAGTTTCTCCATTGAAGAGAGAAATGAATGATTGGAGTTCCAAAATTCCCCAACAATATGTATGACCGGAATATTTTTAATTTGGAAAAAAATCTAAAATTATCAATAATTTTCTCTCATAACTGCAATGTCTTAATATAAATATAAGTACTTTATATTTCAAACTTTGAATACCAAAATTTAGTAGATAATCCTTGAAGATAATAGAGTGTTCAGATTATCATCCTATTTAATGAGTTAACTTGACAAAAAAATTCATCTATGACATGCTATTCAAAGAGATGACTTTGGTTTATCTAGTGGTTTATTTAAAACATTTTATTTATATCAATAAAGTTATATCCTGTGAATATGTAATGCGTATGACATGTAAGCAAATTAAACAGTTAGTGAATATTTGCATAATGATAATAAATGGTAATAGAAATAGCTCTGATTTGCTGTAGTTTTCTATGCCAGACAGATCCTATGTTAGGCACCATACAAGTATTATATCACTTAATCTTCAATGAGCCTAGCTAAGCCACTTGGCCAACATCACATGTAATAATTGCTAACTGGCTGAGCCAGGATTTAAACTCAGACAGTTCAACTCCAGAGTATGTGTTCAGATCCACTTCAAGCCAAAGAAACCAGATATTAGAAATGCCATGATGAGCAAGACAGACATGATCCCCCCTCACACAGTCAACTGGAGGAGAAATTGTTCTCAACATTTAACTGCAAAGAAAATGTGTTGTTGCATGATATGGAGATTCTCATGTGGAAAACTAACTTCATCTTTAAAAATCCAACCAATCAAACAAAAAAAAATACAAGCAAGTAGACCTGAAAAAATAAATAGGAACTTTGCAGAAAAATGTTCAGGAAAAAAAAAAAAAAAGATTCTTCTAAGAAGAAAAACCTGCATTTGTGAAATCTGATGATTGTATGAATTTATATACTCAGTGGTATAGAGTTACTTTCCCAGTCTTATATATACATAGTATAGGATAGTGATCTCTACATTGATGGAATTGAAAGATTTATCACTTTATCTTCCACTTGCTACATTTTTGAGATAGAGAGTTTGCCTTTGCTTGAAAATATTCTCGGAGATGATATGGCAATATAAATGACCTTGTAACAAGTGTTGGCTATTGTTGATGTTAACATATTAGCATCACAATCCTTAAATGATGAAAACCCTCTGCTAAAAGCCTGCCATATGTACTTCCTTATAAAATTTGTAAGATAAATTTTGACTTATCCATTACTACTTAATAACAGTTGCAGGATCAAAACTGCAAATACAGGAATGGCCATAAAGTTTGTGTGCAATTTTAAATTGCACTCTAGTTTAAATTGGACATGAACTGTATGGCCACCTTGTATGTGCAATAAGGTCATATTCTTCTGAGATTCTTATTCTTATACAATAAGATCCTGTGCCTAGAATAGGATCTTATTTTCAACCCAACTTGAACACAAAAGAGAATGAGAATTAGTTTCAAAAGCATATAACCTTGTCCACTTGAGAGAACATTTTATGTAACACAGTGCAAGCTGTACAGTTATAAAGCTAGAAGTGTCATTTCTACAACATGAATTTTGAAAGTAAAGGGCACTTTAAAGACACACACCCAGCCCCCTTGTCTGCCATAAGCGAGATAGCTCAGCAGTACAGAATCAGTGGTCTGCACTAATACCACAAATCACGGGGATGGGAAGAGAAATAGAAACTAGAGGCTCCCGGTACTGCAGTTGCAAACACCACCACTGGTAAAGGAGAAATAGAACAGCAAAAATATAATGTAATGATTTTAAACATAATTTTTTTTCTGTCTTTACAATTTGTTACGTATTTTTTTTGGATTCCTAGTAAATAATATCAGCCAAGAAAATGATTCAATATTGTCTCATGTTAGAATTTAGCAATATCTACCAGCAAACGTTTTTCATTTTCTAAGAAATCCATTGTTTTAAAATAAAACAAATTTATCGTCTTTCTCTGTCTTTTCTGCCTGCATATGTAGTAAATATAATTTTACTAATAATGTGACTCAAATACATTACCCAATTTCATCCCAAATAAAAATTTAGCCTTTCTAACTGAATGTTATTCTATATCCCATTTGGTATGTTTTAACTATTTTTATACCAATATTTTAGAAAGTAAGATTTTTTTTATACTCTCATTGTTATATTGTCTATACTTATAAAACACTAGAGTGTCTATATAAATATGACCAGTTATATTACAAAAAGTATATATATTACAAAAAGAATTTTTATTTTGTGATATTTATGCTTTATTTTTCAGTGTGTAAAGCTTAGAAGGCTTCTTCTCTGTTTTTTTTTTTTTCCAAACCTCCTGCTTCACTTGACATTATGCATTTGGGGGTTACCTTTGATAATTAGTTAATGAAAGATCCTAAGCAATACTAAAATCAAATTAGGAAAAAAATGGGAAGACACAGGAAAATACAACATCATTTTCTAAGTAACTCCAGGGCTTACATTTTTCCAATTATGGTCATTCCATCAACCACTAACCCTTCAATTTTTAAGACTTCTATTTACATTCACAACAGGGGAAATGGGAAAACCCATGGTTTAAAGTTTGCCTATTTAAAGAGCAATTTTTTTTTTCAACAGAAACTATCCTAACAAATTTTTTTTAAAAGATCAAACTATAACATTGTAAGTAGTGAAAGGAAGCAGAAACATAAGCTATCACCCAGCCAAGTTCAATTCAATCATCCACAGTGCTAATGCAGCAATCCAATAAATTGTAACAACCATAAATTATTTCCACCCTATTATAAGAAATATCTCAAATAAAGAATTTTTAAATTAATTTAAGTAAAAAAACTCTTTTAACACTGTGTTTTGTGACAGAATACCAGAAGTGGTTTTAATAAAACCTAAATATGAAAGGGTACATATTACTTAGCAGTTTTATGATAGATTGAGCAACTATGAAACTTAAAAATAAGGAGTAGTAGTTTATGAAATAATTTAAGTGAAATAATTAAATCACATTCTAAGACCTCTATAATTATAACCATGAGAAAGAAGATATCTACAGATATGTAGAAATATCAGAATAGGTCACAGATAAATGTAAATTGTGATGTTAATAGTTATATTTATTTACTGCAAAAATATTTATGAAATGTTTATTTAGTATTTTTTTTTTTGGAAACTATTAATATAAAAATTATGTAAGTTATTCAGAGTGTCCATATATTAAAGGAAATTTCCTGGTCTAAGTTTTTGAATATTCTTCATGACTTAGCAAAAGAGTAACAAGAAATGTTATCCTTTTCATATAAATTGATTTATTCTAACTAAGTATATGTAAACATGCAGTTTTGTAGATTAATGTAAACTTTCATGCTTTGCTCGTTTGGTGTATATCCCTAAGAGGGAGAGGTCATTGCTGTCTTCTTTGTTCATTGATCTTTCAGAGGCATCCAGCACAGAGGCATCCACTTTGTAAATTTCAGTATATATCTGCTCGATGAACGAATTGATCATTTTAAGCAGTTTTGAATATCTCTGTCAGATTTGTATGTTCATATGTCCTCAGTGAGTATGCCATTCTCAGAGTAAAATTCCACTATCCCCACTTTTTAAAAATGAATACATGGGATGTTATTTTAATGTGTGAAAAGAGTATGGACGCGATTGGATTCTTTGGCAACAGAGATAGTAAATACTATATTGATAAAATTTTTATGGCAAGAAAAAAATGTATGAACTGTGCACCATGTAAAGGGTTGTTACCCATTGTATTTCCACGTGTTTAAGTAGGCTTGCGACTGGTATCAAGGCTTAGAGAAGAAACTTCCCCCAAAATGACTAAAATCAGGTAGAGTTCTTTGTCCAAGAGAAGACAAATAAAGAATATTCCTACACAGAATAACAAATAGCTATTTAATCTTATCTCCCTGTTAATTTTAGACTATAATACCTACATTAATATTAGAAAAATATGTTATCAGAAAGCCCAAGAATAAAATTATACCTGTGAGTGATGATATTCTGCCAGAAATCTCCTTATCTATATGTCTTTGATCACTTGTTCCCAGACAATAAAGAACTCAATCCAGCAGAAGCCAGACATGCTGGAACGGAGGTTATCACAAGACAATTTCTTTGCGTCTATACATAGGCACACATGTGCACACACGCACAGAAGCTTCTCTGGGCTATTAATTATGCAAGGTCTTTCATACATATTTCCTCAGTTTTAAGGATATAATTATAAGTTTCAAAGTTTTATATTTTGTTATAGGTTGAATTACTTCCTCAAAAAGATAGTTTGAAGTAGTCCTAATTCCCAAGACCTTATTTGGAAATAGTATGTTTTCAAATAAAATTGGTTAAGATGAATTTCTTACTAAAGTAGGGTGAACCCTTAATCTAATATGACTGGTTTTCCTTATAAGAGCATAATGTGAAGACGTGGGGAAAAATGCCAGGGAAAGGCGGACAGTTGCATTATGCTGCCATAAGCCAAAAGTAACAACAACAGACCCACCTGGGCACAAAGAAGTATAAAGAACGTGAGAAACCAATAGGGGTGCCATGCACACTGTCCTGGTGTCAAGGACTCAAATGCCCAGACTTAAACATTATGCAAGACGTCCATGTAATAACACCACTTGTACCCCAGTTAGTTTTGAAGTTAATAAAAGAAAAAGAAAACATAATGGGAAAGAAAAATAAAACAAACAAAAAAATAACTTCCTGGGCTACCAGAAGCTGAAAGAGATAAGGAAGGATCTTGCCTGGAGAGTTTGAGGACACACATCCCTTAATACTGTAATTGGAGATTTTTGGCCTTCAGAACTTTAAGAGGACAATTTCTGTTTTAAGTCAGCTGGTATGTGTTACTTTCTTATGGCAGTGCCAGGAAAGCAATGTAGCCCCTTGTAAGGTACGATCGAATTGGATAATGCCATGTAGTAACACTGCTCTTGGAGGCCTACCTTTCAATCTTGTTTTTACTATACTTTGTAATGAATGTGGGAGTGATTTTTTTTTTTTTTTTTTTTTTTTGAGACAGAGTCTCGCTATGCTGCCCATCTGGAGTGCAGTGGTATTTTTATAATTCTGAAATGAGTGATGTCTGATGGATACTTAATGGGTACTAATCCAAAAGATTTTAACCTGTCAATGGAAATGTCGTCTACATCACAGTGAGACCTCCCTCCCTCTTCTTTCTTTCCTCCATCTCACCGCTGTGTGCTGAGAACCCTGCCACAAGAGTCACGGGACTGTCACACCTCTCCCTTAGCCCCTGGCATGTTTATAAAATAACACCAGGTGCTACAATGATTTGTCCTCGATACAAACAGAATATAATCTGATGCCAAAGAGTTAAAATCCTCTGAAGGAACACTCGATGTGTAATGCTGAGCTAATGTTCTCCTTCATGCTAATTCAGTGAAAGCCAACCTGACAGCATCTCTTAATGTAGATATAAGTGAAGAGAAGCGAGTTACATGCAGGGAAGAGTGGGGATGAAGGCCATGTCGGAACACAGGAAAACATGACATGCCTTCCATGAAAACGAAGAGTTCCGAGCTAGATAGGCTCTGTGGGCTGGTTTTTGCAATAAGTGCGTATGTATGTTGAAACAGGCACATGTACCTATTACCTGTAATACCCCCATTCATGTGAGTCATACATCAATCCTGTATGTGTAACTTGAGGACTTGCTGTGATAGCCTTCATTTGTAAGCCCAAGTTGTATCTACATTGGATGATTGTAACAGGGTGGCTGACTGCAAATGGACAAGACTAGCAGTCCCACAGCTACCCACAATCACTGCCCTGAGACCGTCAGTTCTCCACAAAGCTACTGACACCACATTTTTAAAAAGTTAATGAACTAAATGACTGTCCTTTGACACCCATGCCCCAGAGTTACCTAACAAATTTGACAGCACAGGAGTCTTTCTAGCAGTCCTTTTTGCTTTTGTCTAGGTGTATGGACAGCTCGTATTAATTTCTGGGGTAGCACAGAAAAGCAGTATAGCACTAAACACAGAAAAAGTATTTTGACAGTTTCAACTCAGTGTCTGAAGGTGGAAATTAAGGTAATTATCTCGACCTTTGTCTTGGATAATCTAGGGACATTAGATCCTTCGGAAATATCTAGAATATAACTAAACAAATCTCCAAATTTTTAATAGAATTAATGTGTTGAGCAATTTAGGGATTGCATCAAAACTGAGCAGAAGATAGTGATTTCCAATATGCTCTTTGTCCCCACACTGCACAGCCTTCCCTGTCATCAACGTTCCCCACCCTGGAGGTGCACTGGCCACAGCTGAGGAACCTACACTGACACATCATTATCACCCAAAGTGCACAGTTCACGTTACGCTCCACTCTTGGTTCTGGGCATTCCGTGGGTCTGGATACGTCAATAATGACGTGTATCCCCTCCACCCCTGAACCCTGGCGACCATTGATCGCTACCTTTTCCTTTCCCCATATTTTTAACTTTTCCAGAAGGTCACATGCTTGTAATCATGCAATATGTAGCCTCTTAAGATTACCTTCTTTCACTTAATAGTATATGTACACATATGCATGAAATATTCTTTATGTCTTTCCATAGTTTGACAGCTCATTTCATTATATTACTGAAGAATATTTTATTGTCCAAATGTATCAACATTTATTTATTCATTCACCTGCTGAAGGACATCTCAGTTGTTTTCAAATCTTGGCAATTACAAATAAAGATTCTATAAACATTTATGTAAAAGCTTTTGGTGGGACATAAATTTTCAGCTCTTTTGGGAAAACACCAAGGAGCATGATTGGTGGATGATATGATGAGAAAGTAAGGGCCAGGCGCGGTGGCTCATGACTGTAATCCCCCCGAGGCGGGTGACTGGCTTGAGCTCAGCAGTTTGAGACCAGCCTGAGCAAGAGGGAGACCCTACCTCTACTAAAAATGAAAATCTGAGGCATGAGAATCACTTGAGCCCAAGAGATTGAGGTTGCTGTGAGCTGTGGTGCCATAGCACTCTACCAAGTGCCACAAAGTGAGACTCTGTCTCAAAAAAACAAAAAAAAAAGTATGTTTAGTTTTAGAGAAGCAACCAAATGGCCTCCAAAGTGGCTGTTGGGTTTTGCATTCTGTCTAGAAAGGGTTCATGGCCTCTGTGGCTCTACGTCCTTAACAGTGTCTGTTCTCAGTGTTCTGGATTTTGGCACTTCTAATACATGTGTACTGGTGTCTCACTGTCATTTTAATTTGCATTTCCCTAGTGGATATGATGTGGGCCATCTCTCAGTATGCTTCATTGCCATCTGCACGTCACGGGGGACATGTCTGTCCTGACCTTTGCCCTGTATCTAGGCAGCTTATTTGTTTTCTTATCACAAAGTTTCAAGTGCTCATTTCTGTTTTGATAACAGTCCCTATAAATATGATTTTTGCAAGTATCTTCTCCCCATCTGTGGCCAGTCTTCATATTCTCTTTATAGTGTCTTTTATAGAGCTGAAATTTTAAGTTTTAATGAAGTCCAGCTTATTAAATTTTCTTTCACAGATCATACTTTTGATGTATCTAAAAAGGCATCACTGTACATAAGCAAGGTCATCTAGATTTTATCCTTTGTTATTTTCTAGAATTTTATAGTTTTGCATTTTAAATTTGAATCTGTGTGCCATGCTGAGTTAATTTTTGTAAAGGGTGTTGGGTCTCTGTCCAGATTCATTTTTTGAATGTCCTGCTGTTTTGGCACCATTCATTGAAAAGACTGTATTTCATTCATTCATGGAAATGCCTTTAATTCTTTGTCAGACATAACAATTTTAGATGAAAAACTTGAAAAGAACTTTTCGAGATATTGGCATAGGCAAGGAATTTATGAAGAAGACCTCAATGGCAATCACAGGAACAACAAAAATAAATCAATGTGACTTGATTAAATTAAAAGGCTGAGGAAATTATCAACAGAGCAAATAGATAATCTACACAAACTGTGGATCAAGTATAACCAGAGTTTATAAAGAACTCAAACAAATCAGCATGGAAAAAAACATTAAAAAGTGGCAAAAGATGTGAACAGAAGTTTTTCAAAAGAAGAGACACAAATGGCCAAGAGACATGAAAAAATGCTCTGTGTTGCTAACCATCAGGGAAATGCAAATTAAAACGACAATGTGGTATTGCTTACGCCAGTTAGAATGGTTCTTATTAAAAAGTCCCAAAACAACAGATGCTCATGTGGATGCAGAGAGAAAAAGTACGTATATGTTGTTCGTGGGACTGCAAGTGGTTCAACCGCTATGGAAAATAGTTTGGAGATTTCTCAAGTAGACGTACCATTGGATCCAACATTTGCACCACTAGATATTTCCAAAGAAAAAGAAGTTGTTGTATTAAAAAGATACCTACACTTGAATGTTTATTGCAGCACAATTCACAATTTCGGAGATGTGGAAAGAACCAAAGTGTCCATCAATACATGAGTGAATTAACAAATGTATCACTGGTCTGTGAAACTAGTGTATGATGCCCCATGATCATATCAATGTACACAGCTATGAGTTAATAAAAAATAAATAAATAAATAAATAAAAATGTATCAATATACTATGGAGTACTACTCAGCCATAAGAAGGATGAATTAAATCCTTTTGCAGTAGTTTAGATGGAACTGGAGACCATTATCCTAAGTGAAGTATCTAAAGCAGGACCGTTGTAATGTACATGTTTTGAAATAATAATAATAATAATAAAATATGTTGACTATGTGTATCTACATCTGGGCACTGCATTTTTTTTTCTTTCTTTTTTTTTTTTTTTTTGAGAGAGAGTGAAAGAGAGTCTCTGTTACCCAGGCTAGATTGCCATGGTGTCAGCGTAACTTACAGCAACCTCAAGCCCCTGATTCAAGTAATCCTCCTGCATCAGTCTCCTGAGTAGCTAGCACTATAGGCAGTCAGCCAATTTTTCTATTTTTTAGTAGAGATGAGGTCTTGCTTTTGCTCAGGCTGGTCTTACACTCCTGAGCTCAAGGTATCCTAACACCTCAGCTTCCTGGAGTGCTGGGATTACAGTTATGAGCCACAGCGTCTGGCCACAACTCTGTATTTTGTTCCATTGATATATTTGTCTATTCTTTGCTAATACAACACTGTTCTCATTATTAGAACAGTATAATGAGTCTCTTTTTACAATATGGATAAACCTCTTTTTAAATTTAATTTTTAATTAAAATCATTACTATATACAGTTATGGTTTGCAATGTGATGATTTGATACACAAAGTGGAATGATGATTCCACAAACTGATTAACATGTCCCTTGCCTATTTTTGTGTTAAGACATTTAAAATTTGCTCTTAGTTATTTTGAACTCTGCCCTTGCATTGTGCACATTAGATAAAATCCTACCAAATGCCCTTCCTCCTCCCACCAATTGCCCTCTCCCTTGCTATGTTTGTATTTTATCATTCCTATGAGTAAGTGTTGATATACTGGTTTTATAATAGTATAGAGCACATTGGATATATTTTTCTCCATTTTGAGATATTTTACTAGGAAGAACATGTTCCAGCTCCATCCAGCTAAACATGAAAGATGTAAAGTCTCCATCCTTTTTTATGCTGAATAGTATAAATGGTATATATGTGCCACAATTTGTTAATCCATTCAGGAGTTGATGGGCATTTGGGTTGCTTCCATGACTTGGCAATTATGAGTTGGGCTGCAATAAACATTCTGATGCAAATGTCTTTGTGGTAAAATAATTTTTGTTCTTCTAGGTAGATATCTAGTAAAGGGATTGTGGGATCAAATGGAGTGTCAAATTTTAATTCTTTGAGGATTCTCCATACTTCTTTCCATAAAGGTTATGTTAGTTTGCAATTCCACCTGCAATATAATGAGTCTTGAAGTATTATACTATTAATATTCCAACTTTGTTCTTGTTCAATATTATGTTGCCTATTCTGGATCTTTTGCCTCTTCATATTAACTTTAGAATTATTTTATCAATTGCCACAAAATAACTTGCTGAGATTATGATTGGGGTGTTATTAAATTTATAGATCAAATTGGGAAGAACTGATATTGTGAAAATATGGTGTCCTCTACTCATAAATAAGGATACATGTATACATTTATTTACTTTCTTTGGTTTCTTTCATCAGAGTTTTGTGGTTCTCTTTGTAAAGATTTTGTACATGTTTTGTACTTCAGTATTGCATTTCTCTTAGCACTAATGTGAATGGTATTATATTCTTTGCATTTTCAAGTTGGGTTTTTTGAAAATAAGAATTGTATATATTTAAGGTATACAATGTGATGTTTGGGTTACTTCAGTTAAGCTAATTGGCATAATCTGAAATCAAAGACAGTCTTATCTCTTCCTTCCCAATCTGAATATATTTCTTTTTCTTTTTTTCTTTTATTATTGCATTGGCTAGGCCTTCCAGTAGGATGTTGAAATGCAGAGGTGGGAGCAGAAACAATCGCCTTGTTCTCGTTCTTAATGGAGAAGCTTCAAGGTCCTTACTCTTTTGTTTAATAGGATGTTAGCTGCAAGTTTTTTGTAGATATTCTTTATCTACTAAAGTTGAGGAAGTTCTCTATTTCTGAATTATTGAGAGTTTTGTCATAAGTCAATTGTTGGATTTTGTCAAATGGCTTTCTGCATCTATTGATATAAGCATGTGTTTTTTTCTTCTTCGTCTTATTCATATGATGGTAACATTAATTGATTTTAAAATATTGAAACGACTTTGCATCTTTTTAGGTATAATGCATAGTTCATTTCATACATTGTTGGATACCATGTACTGACTTTTTGAAGACTTTTTTCATCTATGTTCATGAGAGATATTGGCCTGCAGTTGTTTTTTTTTTTTAATTTTTGTGATGCCATTACCTGTTTTTGGTATTAAAGTAATGCTAATGGTAGCCTCTTAGAACGAGTTACAAAGTATTTCTGTTTCCTCTATCTTCTAGAATAGATTGGAGATAATTAGTTATAATTTCTTCTAAAATGTTTTGTAGTATTTATCTTTATCTGAGCATGGTGCTATTCAGACTGTCTATTATTTCTTGTGAGTTTTGATAAATTTTTTCTTTCAAGGAGTTGATTCATTTCATATGGGTTATCACATTCATGGGCATAGCACTTTTCATAATTTCACTTTATTATCCCTTCAATGTTTGTGAAATTTGTAATGTTACACCCTCCTTTACTTAGGATATTGTAATGTGTGTCCTCTTTTTTTTCCTATTAGCCTGGCAAGAGGCTTATCAATTTCACTGATTTTTTTCCAAGAACTAGGTTGCATTAGTTTAATTGATTTTTGTTCTAATTTGTATTATTTTTTTTTCTTCTGCTTATCTTGAATTTATTTTCTCTACTTTTCTAGTTTCCTAAAGTGGCAGTTCAGATGACTGCAGATTTTTCATCTTTTCCAATATATGCATTCACTGTTAGTTACATTGAAAGTTATAAATTTCCCTCTTTTGCTGTATTCCACAAATTTTAATATTATATTTGTATTTTTATTTAGGTCAAAATATTTGTAGTTTCAATTTTTTTTTTTTTTTTGGAATTAAACTTTTTATTGATTTTTCTCCCCCCCCCTTTTATTAAGCTATATACACATAGATCATGAATACATTTATGCATTTGTGGGGTACAATGTGTTGATTTTTTTATACAATTTGGAGTACTTACATCAAACTAATTAATATGGCTTTTGAAATTTCTTCTTTAATGATGGAATATTTAGAAGTGTTTTATCTGCATGCATTTCAGGATTTTATAATTAGCTTTCTGTTACTAGTTTTCAATTTATTTTCATTGTAGTCTAAAACCATTCATTGTATGATTTCTACTTTTTAGACATGTCTTATGGCCCAAAATGTAGCAGTGTTCCATGTGGGCCTGAAAATGTCTATTCTGATGTTGTTCTATGAAGGAGTCTATAGATGTCCCTTGTTTCACTTGACTGAGTGAGGTGCTGTATAACTTGTCTATAGATGTCCCTTGTTTCACTTGACTGAGTGAGGTGCTGTATAACTACTGGAGCTTTGATTTCTGATAGAGTGATGTTGAAGTTACAGCTGTTAATAGTAGATTCATAATTTCTCCTCATAGTTCTATCAGGTTTTACCCAATGGATGTTTTTAATATTAGTTTAAATTTTATATCAACCTAAAAATTTTGTTGGTTTTTCCCCAAATATTTAGAATTGTAAAAATGGTGAAATATCTGAGAAAAGATAATCTTTTGAATTATAATTTCTATCATCATTCTACTTCTAATGTTTTGTTTTTTCAAATCCCTATTCTTGTGAGTTCTTTACAATTAATGAGATTAATAAAATGCTAACAATTACAATTAAATTATAGCAGATATAGAGTATGGGACATTGCATGGCCCTCTGCATGTGTCTCTATGTGTAATACTGTCATTATATTCTGGGCACTATTTTGATCCTAACAAATACTAATTGTGTTTTTCACATGACTACAAAAAATTATGGTGAATCTTAACTGCAATAGCTTCCTTTTGTAATAAGAGGGCTTGTAAGTGCTTTGGGACAAGGAATTGAACATTATTAATCTCTAGTTAGATGGTACATTTCTCATCATCTGTATTTTCCATAGATCTCTGATTGTTATGGCACTGCTAAAGTGTTCCACAATTCAGACGAATATTGGGGAATGAGCTTTGAGAGAAAAAAAAATTGCTGAATTAAGACTTCACACCTATTTTTTAAAATTGGAATAGCCACTGGTCTCCCTTTTTCTGAATTCTTGCCTAAAGCATTTGTTTAGTTAACAATCTGTGACATTCCAATAATGTGAAATTTTTTCAAGAGACAAGAAAAGGCTAATAATGATTTCACAATAGTAGTAACAAATCTTAGTTATGCCTAGCTAAGCTTGTCCCTCAAAAATCTATAATCATATAGGGTGTTCTAGCAATCAACACCCAACCTTTACAAACATGCATACTGGTGTACATGGTCATTCCATCATATCTGATATCTGATGATTATTTTTAAATTGAAGTATATTAGATTTATATTCATAATCATATGAAGTATATTAGATTTATATTCATAATCATATGATTATATTATAGTCATAATATAATTATGATTATAGTTATACTATCATATTTTTTAGCATTGATAAGAAATAGACCTAATATCCATACTTTGCATTCAATCATTTATCACAGACATTTTTTTAATTTCTACTTAAACATTTTTGCACATAGTTTTTTTCTTTTCTTTTTTTTATTATTTATTTATTTAGTTATATGTTAAAAGAGTATATCAATACTCTTCCTAATACACCTGTTTTAAACACTCACAGCCAATTGCCTATTTACACTCCAATAGCTTACAGGTGTAGCAGATTAAATGTAACTTGAAAGTTCTCAACCACCCTATCTGTTCCTTTCTCATTGGTCACTTTCACGCAGCAGAAAACTTGAACTGTCAAGTTTGTTCAGGCAGAGATCTTGGCGTGGACTTTGCTTTCTCTTTCTCTCCTGCTTGCAACGGCTCAGCTGCATCCAGCACGTGACAAGTGGCTCACACATCCCCCTTCTCTCAGCTGCACAGCTTCCCCCTGGGGGCTACTCTTGACTCCCTTTCTTCCCACTTCCTCCCAGTGGTTCTCAACCTTCCTAATGCCTGGAACCTTTAATACAGTCCAAAGGGGTCACGACCCACAGGTTGAGAACCGCACCTCCACGTACCACGTGCATTCTAGAAAGTCAATCAGATCACGTTGCTCCTCCCCATGAAGCCTTTCAGTGCATTTCCATCATTGTTGGGAAAGAAAAGCTGATCCCTTCCTGCGCTGGGTCGCGCTGCCCGATGTGCTGGGTGTCGCCTCTTACTGTCAGTTCGTTTCCTGTCACTCCTATGCATGTGTCTCTAGCTCACCCAGGTTGCAACCTTCTTCTCAAACAAAAGATCCTTTTTCACCCTTAAGTCCTTTGTGTTTGTTTTTTCCTTTGTTTCGAACATGTTCCCTAGATTCTTTGCATAGCTGGTTCCTTTTCTTATTTGAATGTCAAGTCAAAAGAGGCAAAGACCAAAGTACCAGGGTATGGTGGCAAAGACAATCTGTCAGCCACGGTTCCAGGCAGGCCAGAGTATGTGTATCACAGTATATTCCATTACCTCATACTCTGTTGATGAGTTCAGGAATGAAGATCAATACAAGCATCCCAAGAATGTTTTAGATTACATTTTGAAACAAAAATATTTTTTGTTAATTTTGATTAAAACAAAATACTCACTCAACTGTGAAAATGTGAGCCTACTAGCTAATTGAAATTTTGTTGCATAAAGTATAGGGCATTACCTCTCAAAGGCTGAATAGTCCCAGGTACAGTAAGTCTCACAGATGAATATTGTTCACCCATCCTTTTAACAGATAGAGCTTGTACTTATAGAAAATATATACTGGTTATATATGTGTTTAACATACTTATTTTCTTAAGAAAATTTTTCAGTAATCTAGGCATGTTTAATTAATTTTCATGCATTCTTTTCATAGGTTTTGTAAATTTTTTTTTTTTTTTTTTTTTAAGCAGGAACTCAACTTTATTGCGTCAAGCAGCTGCTTATATAGAGTGTGGGGAAGGGGCAGAGAAAGAAGGCGGGGGATGAGGTGCGTGACAGCGTTGGGCCAATGGCATGGTACCACGTTGGCTGTATCTAGGTAGAGGCAGTTTCAGGCAGGGCCTTGCTGAGTCATTGCTACACAGAAGTAGCTCGATGGATCTACTTCTAGTCAGGCTCCGGAAGTTGCACTAGGCCTCAGGCACATGGCAGGGCCCAACAATTCCCTCTTTTGTTTTTTGTATGGCGGATAAACATAG